>VMDR010003508.1:0-18418 GCA_007922815.1 Macrotus californicus
TCAGACTCGGGGCTCCCTACTGTCCCTGATCCAGGATTCTCCAGTAGTCCTCAAGCCCCCAACAGGACCCAGGAGGACAGAGAAAAGACATCGGGGCTTCCTACTCCTCTCTGTCCCGAATTCTGGTGTATCCCCAGGCAAAACCAGTGAATCCTGAGGTGAGGGCTTGGGTTGAATGAGGTTCTGGGCAAGTCGGGGGTTGGGGGGGAGTGGAGACTGTAGCAGAGATTGGGTAGACGCTAGGGGTAGGGGCTAGGGTAAGGACCTTAGTCGGCCATCCGTGCTTATCCTCACCATCCCCCACACCCCTGACTCTATTTTTCTGCTTTTAACAGCAGCCAGGCACGGGATCAAGTTACCAAATCAGCGTTTTTTGCAAAGGTCAGGTGTGGGAGAAAGTGCCGGCTGGGTGGGGGTGGGGGACTGGATAGAGGAGAGTATGGAATGAGACCCTGGATTAGGGACCGTGGGAGGTGGAAGGAAGTGGCAGCAAGGAGCAATAGGAAGGTCCAAGCTCCATCAGACCCTGGGAAATTGGATGCCATCACTCTCTTATGGCTGTCCCCAGGCCCCACCAGGGTATGTGGAGGACTTGTGGGCCTGGGTTCTCCACCCATGCAGGGGCTTCTGGAGGTAAAACGAGGGCTCAGGTTATGGGACACACAGCCCCGCAGACAGACCAGGGCAAGTGGACTCGATTTTTAGCGACTGATATCAGGAACGGGGAGGCCAGAGTCCACGTCCTTAGATCATTTGCCCACCCCTCCTCCTTCCCAGTCTACCCTTTCCCAGGTCCTCAAGGCACAAAATTCCCGGAAGCTCCTGACTCCCACCTCTGTCATCCTCAGCACGCCCTCCTAAATCTCACTCCCCCATTCCCCAAGGCCCTGGAATTGGGAGTCTTTCCCTTCCTGACTTTTAGGATCTCGTTCCTCCACCCCATACCTATCAGTTCCAAATCCAAGAAAGAGGTCTCCTGGACACTAAAGCTGGACAGAAAACGTGGGGACTTTTGCCCACGATGTTGGTCCCCCAAGATCCTCCAAACACTTTGGCCCATTACTGAGGGGGAATCTCTCCATTGTAATCTTTGAATCCCCGTCTCCCGAGTCCCCCGCCTCCACTACTGGGATTTGGACTGTCTTTCTGCCCCGGTTCCCTGAGCCTTCTACGCTCCCCTGTACTCACCCCTAGTCCAAGCTGGGCGGGGATGGGGGAATCCCGGGCTGGCGATGGGGGGAGGGGTGACCCAGCTCTGGGCAGCAAAAGACTACCGAGGGGTGAGTGACATCATCGCCGGAGGAGGGGCAGCATAGTTCCCCCCCCAACTCGGGGGCTTCAAGCCCCGCCTTTATGGCGGACCCGGGGGTCCCGGAACCCAAAAGGAGAATGGAGGAACAGGAGGTGGAAGTCTGCGGGAATGAGATCGCCTCCCCTTAGAGCGAGAATTGGAAAACCCTTTACGTTGTCAGCCAACAGCCATTGCCACCTGTCGCTGCCGTCGCGACCTATCGCCTCCCACCTTGTTGTGTCTGCGCCCGCCCCCGGCGGGCCGTGAACACGGCCTGGACTACGACGGCCGTGATGCTCCACGGCCCAGGTGCCTTTGACGAGAGGCAGGGTAGGCGCAGGGCTCTAAGGGATTCGTAGTATAGGACACGCACACCAGTGGGAGCCCTAAAGGAGCGATACTGTCATCCTTTCCTTAACTACAGAGATCCGGACACTAGCTCTCCTCTCCAAAAATTACCCGCGTAAAAATAAAAACAGAAGCTCCCCAGGTAGGTTCAATGGAAATAGCGAATTTTTACTGAGTAGCGGGACCTGGGCTCTCACCCAGTGCGCATGCATCTACCCGGGGCTTCAAACAGAACTGCGCCTGCGCGGGGCCCACCCACCTCGCTGTCAGGCCCCCGGAGAACGAGCGCGCGCCAGCCCCACTCGGGCACCTTCTTTCATGTTCCCGCGGTCGAAGACTGCCACATAGCTGCGCAAGAAGACATCACCGAGGATCCAGAAGGGCCCTGCGGGCGGAGGCACGTCCAGAGCCCCGAAGCCAGACAAGCAGAGGTGGACGCCACCCAGAGTTATCTGCAAGGTGACAAGTCAGGCCACGGGGTGTCACGCCCACCGGCCTCGCTTCCATCCCTGGAGCCAAAGCTTCGCCCTGCCCACTACCCTGGGCACAAAAATTGTTTCTGTGGCCTCTGCTTCGTCCTTGGGAGTCTGAGCTCCCACTCGCAGCTCCACCCTGTCATACCCCCACTTACCGCGTCACTCTGACGTCTTTGTGAGAGCTGCCTACCTGGATGACGTAGTCCTGGGCCGTGAGGTTAAACCAGACCCCCGCAAGGTTCAAGGAGATTGGAGGGAGTGTTGAGATTTTCGAGCACTGGATCACATGCTGAGGACGGAGAGGAACGAGTGGAGATGAGGAATCCCTGCTGCGCTCGCATTCCTTCCGTGCCTCCCCCCTGCCACGCCTTCCTGGGCAGCTCGATGTTCAGAGCCTGTGCGTCAGGCCCTGCTGCCTTCTCTGGCCTTCACATCTCGCCGTTCGCCCGGTGTAATTGTCAGCACTTCCCTTTGGCTCCCATTGATTGGATCAAACCTTTTCCTCTGATTGTAGATCAAAACTTGGTGGTTCGTTTGGAGGCCCCCCAGGTGTATTTAGTTTGTCTTACACTGTGTCTAAAATGATTTTAAAATCCGTTCCCAAATGTGTGCCCTGGTGGTGTAGTTTGTATCCTGTGGAGTCTGCTGCTGTGCAACCTTATACAGGTGACTTAGCCTCTCTGTGCCTCATTTCCTATGTATTAGGGTAGATGATACTACCTCATGGGGATGTTGTGTGAGAAAGAAATGCGCTAGCTTGGGGAAAGGGCTGACCCATAGTAAGTGCTGTTCTTATTTGCCAACCAGGGGCTTTCAAATAACGTGTTCAGGTTTCTCCAACAAACCGGAAGATCTGGCTTTCCCCGCACAACAATACTTGGCTGGAGTGGAGGAGCTGAGCTACCTTTTTAGATTGATGGGGTGTGTGCTTGCCGATTTACCTCAATTCTCACCACTCCCAAGGCCCTAGCAATACAGTATTAGGCTATTATTAATAACTCAAGAAGTTTATCTTCCTGAACAACCACTAGTCATGAGTTTGGTGGGAAGGCTAGGATTGGGGAGAACAAGGCTGCATTAGAGATTGGAGAACACTCTGGACAGGGAAGATGATTAACAGCAACCACAGACAGGCATCAAAGCATTGCTATGAGCGCCTTAAATGTATTAATGGGTGCAGTCCCCACAACACACCTAAGAGGTGAGTATCAGTAACCCTCTATTAGGGATTAGGAAACAGGTTGAAGAATGTTAAAGGACTTGTCCAGGATAGCCAGCCAGTAAATGGCAGAGCTGGATTCCAACCTGGGCAACCCATGGCCATAACCACTCTGATCTACCTAGTTCCTTTGGCTCATTAAAGGGTTACATATGTCTTGGGCATTTGACTGAGAATCTCAGGAACTGAGTTTACTCCACTGTCTTAGAGGCGCCAGCGAGCACAGTGATGGAGTTGCAGATGTTCAGATCTGGGAGGACTCTGTGTCATCATCTCCTCATGTCCACTGAGTCACTTAGTGTAGACACTTGGGAGGTGTCCTAGCTTCCTTCCACTTCCCCCAGCCACTCACAAGGTCCAGTGCCTTCTGCCCTGGAATACTTCCTGACCACCTGATTCCCACCCTCCGACCCCAGCACCCTGCCCAGGTTCTGCCGTTAAACCCCCATCAGTCTCCCCAGCCTCCGCCCACCAGACACTGGGTCCTCACCTCCCCCCTCAACAGGGGAAATCCCCCAATGGCTTTATGCAGAGCTCGGATCTCCTCCCAGGGTCCCGTGATGAGAGATGTGCCTGTGTCCACAATGGCAGCACAGCCCTGGGCACAAAGAGTCAGCCCTGTGCCCACCTTCACACTGTGATTTCAAAGGGAGCTGTCATTAGAGCCAGTGTCCTAGGAGTCCAGGCCCCCAGCCACTCCTCCCCCAGCCCCAGGGGTCCAGGCTCCCAGACCCAGGAGCCCAGGCCCCCAGCCCCTCCTCCCTCAGACCCAGAGGTCCAGGCCCCCAGCCCCTCTTCCCTCAGACCTAGGAGCCCAAGCCCCCAGTGTCCTTTCTGCTGGGACACTGGAGATAAGTCTCCAGCTCACTCCTGCCGTCCTAGGAGGCCAGGTCCCTCACCGCTCCATGTGGACCTGCCAGTAGGCAGGGACCGTGACTGGCACGTAGGTGAGAGGTGGGAGGTAGTGTGCTGGGTCCGAGCCCCCCAGAACCAGCTCTCCTCCATCAACCACTGTAGGGTCCCTGCAGAGACAGGGCACTGTCAGTGTCACCAGAGTTGGCCCTGCCAGCCCCAGGAGTGGACAAGGGTCAGTTTCTGGGTTCTGGATGGGGGGTAGTGAGATACAGGCAGGGCCAAGGGGTTGGGACTGGAAGCAAGGCAGGAAGTGCAAAGAAATGCAGCTTTTCTTGCTGGACATTCGGGTCTTATGGTCTTGGAGGCTTCCTTGAGTGGGTGTGGGACTTCCCCATTTGGTTGTGGGAGGTAGGACTTTGGGGCATAAATTCGAAAAGAGCTCACTTGAGCCAAAACTGACGAACGAGCCAGGGAGCAAGATCTCAAAGGTTCCTTTTGGGGGAAAATTTCAGTGGAGCCTTGGGGTTTCTGACTGGGCTCTGGAAGGTGTGGTTGTACAGGAGTGGGCTGGCTTCCTAGTGGACGGGGAGACTTTTTGAATTGCAGGTCTTAGAATTCAGAGGCCATAGGCTTTCTGGCTTGGCTGAGAATGGCGGGAATAGGGGGCAGGGTTGACTAAGAGGTGGGTGGGGCTTCCTGAGTAGGCTGGCCGTGAGAATAACTGAGAGGGTTCGGGATTTTCTACATGTGGGGAATGGGCCTCCAGGACGGAAGGTGGGGTCTTCCTGGAGGGGGCATGGGACTTTCTGAGCATGAAGCTGAGCTTCCTAAAAGGTGAGTGGGTCTTGAATTACAATGGGCAATTCCTGACTTCTGCTGTGTTTTCTCAGATGAAATTTGGGCTTTATGGTGAAGAGGGATTCTTAACGACTCTTTGATTGGGTAGAGCATGGAATTCCCTGATTTCAGTTGGAAACGCAGAGTCTTTAAACTGACGGGGAGCTTCTTTAGCAGATTTGAAGGTGTTGCTTAGTGAGTGGGACTCACAAATAGGGTTCGGGTGTTTCTTATATTGGGTAGGTGAACTTCCTGTGTTGGGTGGATGACTTCCTAACTAGAGAGGAGCTCAGTGACTTCCTGAATGGAAGGTGGCACTTCCTGAAGGCTGGCAGAGCTTCTTCCTTGGGCTTAGGGCTCACAGGAAGGTAGACCCTGCCCCGTTACCTGTTGAGGTAGAAGGAGAAGACAGGCTTATCCAGTAGACCTTGGTCCACCAGGGCGTCCAGTGGAGGCTGAACTCCATCCACAGCCAGAATGGGAAAGCCGAGACCGAGTATCCCATCAGAGAGGGCAAAGGTGAAGACCAGGCTGGGCTCCCACAGAGCCTCCCCAAAAACCACTGAAGCACCCGTGATTCCCCCAATCTATGGGAAGATTCAAGTGGATTCAGTTACTTCTGGGGGGACATTTCCTACATATCCCTGAGAGCTCCCTGGCCAAGGACATCTGGAAACAACTCCAGCTACATAGAAAGTGTCATCCCTCTGCTTAGGGACGCCAGCCCTTTTGCCCAGGACACCCACCTCCACGTTTGGGACACCCTACCCATCGGCCCAGGATGCTCAGCCTCCTCAAGCCCCTTCCTAAATCAGATCATTTTAGACATTGGGGTTCTCCCAGGGGTTAGCCTTCCTGGAGTCAGAGGTCACCCACAGTCAGCTTGTCCTCACTCAGGATGCCACTGAGCCGCCCAGTTCCATATTGAATGGCGAACTTCGTCCCATTGGGCTTGAAGGAGCTGGAGGTGTTGGGGTTGAAGCGATTGTGGAACCCTAGGTCAGAAGGCCAAGAGGCTGTCCCTGGGGAAGCAGCGTGTCCCTTGGGCACCTCAGAATCCCTTGGGAAGCTAAGGCCTAGCCCCCCCACCTTCTCCCTTCAACCCCACTCAGCCTCATGGTCCCCCACGAAAGCTCACAGCAGGGCAGACTGAAGAAGTAGCATCTCTTGGACGGGACCCAGAGATTGGAGGAGCCCGTGTCAAAGACGACAGAGAAGTTCTGTGGGGGGGTCCCCAGCCCAATTTCCCCATAGTACTGGGCCTGATAGCAGAAAGAAAAAAAAAGGAGAGATGGTGAATGGCGAGCGGAAGCTGAGGGCAGGGGGGCGGAGTTTCTGTGGGGCTGACTCACGTTCATGAAATTGGAGAGAGACACCAAGGTGGAGTTGCCCCCAGGGGATGAGGCCCCCAAATTGAGGGGCTCTTGCGGGTTTCCCCATCTCTTCAGTGGGCTCAGGGGCCTGCTTCCCGTGTAGACTCGGCGAAGAGGTATCCTGTAGAGAAGAGAATACTGACCGCTAGGGAGCTACCCTCCTCTAACCCAGGGGTGGCAGACTCATTCTCCCCAGGGGCCACATCAACCTCGCGATTGCCTTCAAAGGGCTGACGGCAATTGTAGGACTGTAGAAATGTAACTGCCCCTTAACTGTTAAGGAGTTGAAACTACAGTCGGCCCTTTGAAGTGAAAACGAGTTTGACATCACAGTCTTTCCCAAATAGAATATAACGACAATGCGAGCATCCTCGTGGCCCTAGGTACAGTACCAGTCACTCCCAGAAATCTAAAATAACGACCTTCCAGGGAACCCCACCACACACCTAGCAGACCACTGTGACAAAGTTTCCCAAGACTCCACAAGTGCAAACCCACCGAGACAGACCCTCCCCAAAATCTTTCAGGAAGACACCTTCCAAATACCCCAGGGAACGGGCACTCAGAAACAAACCCGCAACTTGCTCTTCTTTCCGAAGACCCTGACATCAAAGTAGCCTTTGCAAAAAGCTTCAGGTCACTGGCAGGAGGTAGAATGTTTAAATAACTTTGGGAAGAGGACAGTTTTTCTAAGCATGATACCAAGGTCAGAAATGTTAGGAATGTCGCTGAGTGTAACTCTAAGATTGTCGACCTCTGGGCTCCCTCCCCTCAACACAGAACACTGTAAATAAAGGAAAAAAAAAATCTAGGGGAAATAATTACAAGCTGTATGTCAAAGAGTTAATATCTTATATACAAAGAGCTGTTGTGAATAAATAAGAAAATCCAGTGTTGGGAGAGAGTTTCTCCCATTTCTGCAGAGGGAATGACTGCTTTTATCCAGACTGGCTTGTCTAGATTTATTTAGTTATTTATTTACAGACAGAGGGGAAGGAAGGGAGAAAGGGGGAAACATCAATGTGTAGTTGCCTCTCATGCGCCCCCTACTGGGGACCTGGCCCCCAACCCAGGCATGTGCCCTGACTGGGAATTGAACCGGCGATCTTTCTGTTCACAGGCCAGCACTCAACCCACTGAGCCACATCAGCCAAGGTAGAATGGCAGATTTTTTTGTAAAGGCTTTCCAGGCTGGCTGTCTCTGTTGCTGTCCCTCAATTCTGTGAGCCGAGCATGAAAGCAGCCATAGACAACACGTCCACAAATTGCAAAAATAGGTGACAGGCTGGCCCTGGTCAGGTACCTCAGTGGGTTAGAGTGTCGTCCCAATATGCCAAGGTTACAGGTTTGATCCCTGGTCAAGGCACATACAAGAATCAACCAATGATGTGTAAGTAAGTAGACCAAAAAATCAGTGTTTCCCTCTCTTTCACTTCCTCTCTCTCTAAATTTAAAGAAATTAAACTAAATTTAAAGAAGTCAAAATAAAAGAGCCCTGGCTGATGTGGCTCAGTGGATTGAGTGCAGGCATGCAAACCGAGATGACGCAGGTTTGATTCCCAGTCAGGGCATGTGCCTGGGTTGCGGGCCAGGTCCCCAGTTGGGGAAGGGGGAGAGGCCACTAACTGATCCATATTTCTCTCACACATCACTGATGTTTCCCTCTCTTCCCCTCTCTCTAAAAAGAAAGACATAAACTCTTTAAAAGGAAAACAGAAAAACATGTGGCAGGCTGGATTTGGCCCCTCAGCTGAGGGTTTGAGCTTTGCTTCTGATGGAGTAGATCTGAGGCCTGAGAATTTGCATTTCTCTCTCTCTTTTTTTTAAGATTTTATTTATTTTTAGAGAGAAGGGAGGGAAGGAGAGAGGGAGAGAAACATCGATCGGTTGATTGCTTCTTGCATACCCCCTACTGGGGACCTGGCCGGCAACGCAGTGACATTTAGTACGTCCATGCTCAATCCACTGAGCCACAGCAGCCAGGGCAAATTTGCATTTCTAAGGAGTTCCCGGGTCCTGCGTTGCATCGAAATTAGTCCCGGGCCACGTCGGTTACAGACTTGGGGAATAATGGCCCGTGGTATTTTAGGTCACACAAACAGGTCAGCAAACCTCACGCCCAGTGATATTTTTTTACCTGTCTGTTGTCACTCCTGGGAGCCCTGACTCCCACTCATCGCTTTGCCCTCTCCCCTCTGCCACTCGGTTTTTGAGAGGCTCAGGAATGTGAAGTGGGGACAACGTTTCCTGGAAGACTGTGCCCCTCCCCCCATCTAGAGTTGAGAGGAGAGGAAGGGAGAGACTGGGGGAGGCACTGGCCAGGGGAGGGGAGGGTCATTGGGGTCCATCCCCCAGACTGGACTTACTGAGACCCAAATAGTTTGGAAGATGCCAATCTGGGAGTCTCACTTTGTAGGGCACAGACCTGGGTCTCCAAGATCTGTTGATGGGGGGAGGTGTGTCACATTCTGGAGACCCCAGTACCAGTTCATCAAGGCTCAGGCGGGGACCCACAGGGTCCTTCCAATCATAAACGGAGAGGAGGGGTACTGGTCTGCAGTCAAGGGTCTCTGGGCTGGAGGATCTTGGACTAGAAGCGCGGGGGTTCTTAGGAGAGAGCAGGGTGGAGTCCTCAGGGCTGAACACCCAGTGTGGGGTCCCTGAAGACAACAGATAGCAGCCATGTGTCCTGGGGCACCAGGGCAGACAGTCCATGAGCTGGGAGCCCCAGACTTGACGGACAAGAAGGGGAGAGTGGGTCCCAGGTTAGGGGGGTGAGGGGTCCCCAGTACCGGATCAGCGTGGCCCCGGTGGGCTGCAAGGTCAGCAGCAGCAGTGGCAGCAGCGGCAGCAGCAACGGTGGCAGAGACATCTCTGGGCACCCGGTGTGGGCCCGGGCATCTGGCAGCTCTGTTTTCTACCCCGCGCCCCCCGGCTCCGCCCTGTTCACCGCCTACCTCCGTGTTTCAAAGATGACCGCAACCTGAATTCTCTTGGTGGATGACATAGGGGGCATCAGGGGGTATTTTCAAGAGGATGCGCAGAGTATTTTTGGAGGGTTATAGAAGTTTTTCCCTGTGTCACCGTCGCTTCGCTCCCAACCTCGGTGGTGGTAATGGTGGGGGTCTCCTGCACCCCAAGCCCTATCGTTCAGCTAGTATCGCTTTTACTCATAACTCCCACTTCCCTTTTCTTAGACTCATTAACCACAAGGGTTTCTTGAGCAAGCGAAGGGATGGTCGGCATGTTGGTGCAAGGGCCGGGGGGAGGGAGAGAGGGCCAGACTACACGCCGTCCTTTCTGTCTTAAGTGGCACCTCGAGCGTGTCAGGGCCCCCGACTCTGTGTTTGATTGGGAAAATACTGAAACACAAATAAAAAGCACCCATAGGCCTCTCCACCACCGAGAAGTAAGAGCCCTGACGGAGTAGCTCAGTTGGTTAGAGCATCCTCCCGATGCATCAAGGTTGCAAGTTTGATTCCCTGTCAAGGCACATACAAAAAAGCAATGGATGAATGCATAAATAAGTGGAACAACAAATCGATGCCTCTCTCTCTCTCTCCCTCTCCCCCTCCTTTCTATAAAGAAAAAGCATAAAAATCATTCGTGGTGAGGGCTAGCCCTCTCCCCTTTTTCCCCTGAGGAAGCTTATCAAAAATTAACAAGCATCAGAAAACCGGGTTAAAATGCAGATTCCTGGGCACCACCCTCAGAGATTCTGATTCCAAAGGCCTGAGATTGAGCCCAAGAATCTGCATTTTTTTTTCCAACAAACCCACTGATCACGGGACCACAAGCATTTGTGAGAAAAATCTATTTGATCTTTTTCGTTTTCCAGCTTAGATTTACATATCAATATCCGCAGGCACTTTTATTTAAGTAAAGACAAAACATTCCCCCTGGCTGGTATAGCTCAGTGGATTGAGTTCGGGCTTATAAACCAAAGATTTGCTGGTTCAATTCCCAGTCAGGGCACATGCCTGGGTTGCGGACCCGGTCCCCAGTAGGGGGCGCTCAAGAGGCAACCACATATTGATGTTTCTCTCCCTCTCTCTCTCCCTTCCCCTCTCTCTAAAAATAAATAAATAAAATATTTAAAAAAAATTTTCATCAAGCTATACATTTAAGATTCACATTTTACTTTAGGTAAGTTTTACCACAGGAAAGTTTTTTAAAAAATAAATATACAGAAGACTGCCAGCAAAACAATCGAGTGCCTACATTATTAGAACTCTTTAAATGCTATTCCCCTTGACACGAATGGGAAAGGCCTAGAGGAAAGCAGACCTGGGGGGATAAACTAGTCAGCTAATGCTGTGTAACAAATCACCTCAAAACCAAGGACTGCCAGACAGAAATAATCGTTTATTATCTTTTGTGAGCTGTCTGAGTTAGAAATTTGAAAGCAGCTTGGCCACGGGCTTGCAGACGGATGTCCTGGGATTGTCATCCTCCGAAGGTGTCGCTAACCCCGGAGGGTCTGCTTTCGATATGACTAGGGCCCAACTCATGAACATGGGTTTTTGTTCAGGATGATGTAGCAGGAAAGTCCCTTAGGAGGACCTGGGAAGAAATGGATCTTCAAGGATGGAGTTCCAAGGTGGGGGTGGGGGAGTCCCAGGCAGAGAGGTGGGTCTAAGATCCTCAAGTTTCAGGAAGCTTCATCAGCAGTACAATGAGGAGGGGCGGACATTCAGAAGAATCCTCAAGGAACAGAGGCCCCAAGGGCTGTACAAACAATGAGGCAAGAGAGTGACGAAATATTGCAAGTGGAAAGTATTGAGTAGGGAGAGGAGAAGGGAGTCAGTGCCTGAGTGGAGACTTGACCTCTTACGGCTTGTCCAAGCATGGCCTTGGGAGGGGCAGCATTGGGGTCCCTCTGCAGAGGGGCCGGGAGTGCCCCTGGGGTAAGCACAGACAAGTTTGCTTCTGATAGCTTCTATTTTTTTTTTTCCAGCAAAAGAAGAAGTGAGAGTGAAAAGGGGAAGGGGTGCTAGAGGTTTAGAGAGAGAAAGTGGGAAAAAAATGATTCTTTTTTTTAATGTATTAATTTTATTTTATTTTTTATTTTTTCAGTGTTTTCTTTTTCTTTTTTAAGTTTAATCTTTATTGTATTTTTTCCACTTGCCATTTAGTCCCCTTATACGCCCCTCCCCCCGGCAATCACCACACTGTTGTCCGTGTCCATGAGTCCTTTCTCCTTCTTGCTCAGTCCCTAAGCTGCCCCCACTAGCTGTCACCCCGCTCTCCATCTATGAGCCTGTCTCTGTTTTGCTTGTCAGTTGCGTTTGTTCATTAGATTTCACATATAAAAAAATGACTCTTCGAGTCCTAATCCGTGGAGCTCAGTTGTTTGGGTGTTGTCCCGCAAAGCGAGAGATCTCCGGTTCCGTTCCCAGTCAGGGCACATGGCCGGGCTGTGGGTTCGGTCCCAGGTGCGTTCGAGAGGCAGCCGATTGATGTATCTCTGTCACATCGATGTTCCCCTCCCTCTTTTTCTCCCTCCCTTCCCCTCTAAAGATAAATAAATAAAAGTCATTTAAAAAAATGATTCCTGAGAGACTGGAGGGGAAAGCTGTGGATTGGTTCTGCATGCCCACTTGATTTCTGCAGCCGCCCCCATCTGAAGCGCGTGCCCTCACAGGCGCAGCTGGGTGAGAACGGGCACGGAGAAGGAAGAGCGGTCCTTTTCACCGGGGTTGGGGTTTTGCCCAGCAAGTAAGATGGAGGGAGAGAGAGAGAGGGAGCTAACCTGTGCACAAGGACGGGGTTATCACACAATCCACGCTTCTAAAGAAGGAAGAGAGGACAGGAGAGGAGGGGAAGGAAACAGAAAAGAAAAAAAAAAGGGCTGGATCAAAGGATAAGACGTACCAAGGGCATCACAGAACTGAAAGGCCCGAGCTGGCTGGGTCGTTCCGCAGGTGAGAGCGCTGTTCCCGTAGCCAGGTTTGTGGGTTCCGCCCCCCAGTCCTGGCACAGGGGAGAACCGACCAATGAATGTGTAATGATGGAACAACTAATCTCTTTCTCCTTCCCCCTCTCTCCCCCCTTTCTCTCTCAATCCCTTCTTCTCTCTTTCTCTAAAATCAATAAGTACATAAAATCTTAATTAAAAAAAAGAACTGAAAGGCCTTACATGATTCGGTCCCACGCCCCCTCTGAGGTCACCTCTTCCCCTCTCTGCCTCGCTCACTCCAATTTGGCCACGTTGGCCTCCTTGCTCTTCCTCAAACACCCTGGACATGCTCCTGCCTCTGCCCTTCGAACGGGTGGTTCTGCCTAAATGCCCACCCCCCCCACCCCCACCGCCCCAGATATTTGCAGTCTCCTTTACCCTGATCTATTTTTTTAAAAGAGTTTATTTATTTATTTATTTTTAGAGAGAGGGGAAGGGAGGGAGAGAGAGAGGGAGAAACATCAGTCGGTTGCCTCTCCCACGCCCCCACCTGGGGACCTGGCCCACAGCCCAGGCATGTGCCGGGACTGGAATCGAACCGGCGACCTTTCGTTTTTCTGGACGATGCCCCAAGCACTGAGCCCCACTAGCCAGGGTTACCCTGGTCTGTTTTTTGGTTTTGTTCTTTTTAAATCCATTTTTCACAGACTCAAGGCTTCCAGCATCAGGCTCCTAGGCATCAGGTGTAAGCCATGTGCACGTTAGAATCAGAGTGAGTGTCTGTACTGGTGATTTACTGCCTGCCTTTCATGCCTGTTTCCCATTAGAATCTGATCGCCACAAGGGCAGAGTTCTTGCTCAGTTTCACTGGCTCCCATTCCCAGCCCCTCGGGCGGTGCCTGGCGTCTAGTAAGGGCTTGACACAGACCTTTAACAGCCAACTTTGAGCACCGGTGGGGCATTTCCCTCACACAGCACAGTCAGTTTCCCTTGCTTGACTATCACCACCTCGTCCCCTGCTCGATCTCGACATTTGTAACACCCCCACCTTTTAAAAAAAATTATTGATTTGAGAGAGAAACATTGATTTATGTTTATTTATGTGTTCCACATACTTATTTATTTTAAACATTTTCTACATTTTAGAATTATTTATTTATTTATTTTTAGAGATGGGGAAGGGAGGGAGAAAGAGAGGGAAAGAAACATCAATGTAGCTCTGGCTGGTGTAGCTCAGTGGATTTAGCATGAACCTGTGAACCAAGGAGTTGCCAGTTCGATTCCCAGTCAGGGCACATGCCTAGATTGCAGGCCAGGTCCCCATTGGGGGGCCACGTGAGAGGCAACCACACATTGATGTTTCTCTCCCTTTCTCCTTCCCTTCCCCTCTCCAAAAAAGTAAATAAATAAAATCTTTAAAAAATATATCATTAACCTCCTTTTTTTTTAAAAAAAAAAAAAAAAGGAAAAGAAACATCAATGTGTGGTTGCCTCTCACATGGCCCCCACTGGGGACCTGGCCTGCAATCCAGGCATGTGTCCTGACTGGGAATTGAACCAGTGACTCTTTGGTTTGCAGGCCCATGCTCAATCCACTGAGCTATGCCAGCCAGGGCTGTTCCACATATTTATGTGTTCATTGGCTGCTTCTTGTATGTGTTCTGACTCGAGACCAAACTCGCAACTTTGTCATATCAGGACGACGCTCTAGTCAACTGAACTATCTGGCCAGGGCGTAATACTCCCCTCTAGACCTTTCAGAATCCACCGACCCGTATTCTGCATCATGCAGCCCCAGCCTGCAAATGCCTAAATGGCCACATGATGGTGCTGTGGGCCCATTTTCCAACCAAGATTCGCTCTTCTGGCATCGCCCCTCCCTTGTCTTTAGCCTTTTTTTTTGAGCCCTTGTTTGTGACTTACTCAAACTCTATGAATCATATTACTAACAGCTAGAAATGTAAAGACTTGTAATTATTCCCGTTACACTACAGGGAAAATATTTCCTGGTAGCTTATTTTACATGAGTCCTGACAGTACAGTTACATTTGGTGTTTCGTGTAAATTTCAACATAAATTCTCTGCAAATCTTTTAAAAATTAGTATACTCGCTATAGAACTTCTTGACTCTACACATAATATTTTTATATTGGCAGTGATGTTTAATGAGCTTTCTTGTAATAAAAAACCAATCTCTTAATTCAACGTAATTTCCTGCCTTTGGACAAGTATTTTTCTCTCTTTTAAATATTTTATTAATTTTTTAGAAACAAAGAACAGGAGGGAGAAAGAGATGGAGAGAAATGTTGATCCGTTGCCTCTCGTACACACCTGGATGAGGGACCACACCCGCACGTGCCCTGACCAAGAATCCTGTGGGCTGGCACTGAGCCACACCAGCCAGAGTGCTAGAGTTTTTTCAACCCACCATTCTAATTAAGAAGGGGGTTATTGTTAACATTTTATGGGGGGAGAACTAACATGCGGGGATGGGGGTAGGGGTGAGACAGCCCTCCTGTACTCGGTGGGGATTTGAGCCCAGGTCTTGAGGCTCCAGACACCTCGGAGTCACTCCAGACGCCTTGCTTTCCTCTAAGCTGCCTAGTACAGTCGCTCCGCATCCCATTGGCCAGAACCAGTCATGTGGCCTCACTTAGCTGCAAGGGAGTCTGGGAAGTGTAGTCCACTTGTAGTCACCCAGCGCAAGGGACAGTTTTTTTTTGTGTGTGAATGCTCAGTCAGTGTTGGACATGTCTGGCCCAGAAGAGGACCTCCTGAGGGGATCTCTATCCCTCTAGGATCTTATCACCTACCCTCCTTCCCCGTTCACTCTTCCCCGTTCACTCAGCTCTAGCCACCCTGGCCTCCTGGTTGCTTTTTTTTTTTTTTAAGATTTTATTTATTCATTTTTAGAGAGAGGAGAAGAGAAGGAGAGAGAGGGAGAGAAATATCAATGTGTGGTTGCCTCTCATGCTCCCCATACTAGGGGACCTAGCCCGCAACCCAGGCACGTTCCCTGACTGAGAATCGAACCGGCAACCCTCTGGTTCACAGCCCGCGCTCAATCCACTGAGCCACACCAGCCAAGGCTGGTTGCTTTTTAAACATGCCAAAATAATTCATATCTAGCATTATTGATAACATGACTGAGGCTTGGCCACAATTTTGGAGAAATCGCACACCTACCATAATGCTGCCTGAGGCATGTGAGTTGATGATACAACATTCCTGTGTCACACTGCACTGTGGCTTTCAAATTCACAGTGATTCTAGATTTTAAAATAAGATCTGACTACCATGCTTTCTCTCTCGTGTACCTATGTTGAAGTGCCTATCGCTGTATTACAAATTCCATTTATTTCTCCTTTGTATTGCAGTTGGTAAAGTAAAATTATATTTTGTTGTTCGGGACATGGTTAAGCTAAATGATCCCTGGATTTCACTTCAGAATGGTAAAAGCAGAATTATGCGTTACAGATTATTTACGATAGAAAAGAGACAGAAATGGCTATCGGGGATGTGCAAATTAAAACCACAGTGAAATACCACTTTACACCCGCTAGCACAGCCACAATAAAAAAGACAGATAATGACAAGGGTTGGTAAGGATGTAGAGAAGTTCAAATCCTCATATATTGTTGCTGGGAATATAAAATGGTGCATGCAGTCTGGCAATCCTCAAAAGGTTAAACATGGATGCCCTGGCTGGCGTGGCTCAGTGGTTTGAGAGCTGGCCTGTGAACCGCAGGGTCATCAGTTCGATCCCCAGTCAGGGCACATGCCTGGATTGAGGGCCAGAGCCCCATTTGGGGATGCACGAGACACAACCACACACTGATGTTTCTCTCCCTCTCTTTCTTCCTCCCTTCTCCTCTCTCTAAAAATAAATAAATACAATCTTTAAAGAAAACCAAACAAATTAGATTCAGATAACAAAACTGACTGGATGCTTAGATATGTCAGGCACCACCCTTCCTAAATCTTCACACCCTTTATAATGTTACCGGACAGGGACTGGCCTGGAGCAGGTCTGCCTGGGGCCTCCCCTGCAGTGTGGGGGTTCCTGACTTCATGCAGGAAAGACCACAACACAAGTCCAGATGATTTTGAAAGTATCTTTATTAAATCTGGGGACAGCGAAACAAGGAAGGGTCTAGGATAGAAGCAGCAGCAAGAGAGAAAGGAATGGGAAAGTGAGCCAAGGTAGGGCTGCTGTCAGCTCGCTGGAGAGTCAGAGAAAAAGGGGCCTTGGGGACAGGACCAGGGGATTTGCCCAGGACAAGCTGTCACTGTCCACTGCTTCCCTGGTTGCAAGTCTTATGGAATCCCTTGAATTTTAGGAAATACACATTTGTGGGGGAAGAATAAAGGGAAAGGGAAAAGTGAGGGCGAGCTCCCAGGAGGGAAAGTGGACACTGGGTCCTCCACCTTGAGGGTTTTAAATGCGGGAGTTCAGGGAGGTCTCAGGAAAGGACCTCAGTAGAATATTCATCAGCTTTTCCAGCTGTATCCTTTCAGGGTCCTGGTCTTCACTGATTGGTCAGCGTCGGGGCAGAGGTTCATTAGTCATGGCAGCTGGTCTTGGTGTTACCTGCCTGGTTTTGCTGCTTTTCTGAACCTAGAGCTGAAATACAACTGAGGCCTAGATGTTATTTCTAGGGAGGAAAGATTGGGGCCTGGAGGTCAAAACCGCATGACCAGAAACATGCCAGGGGAGGAAAGGCCCCCGGGGGTGAGGTCCGGCACCAGTTTTGCCCTTTGCTAGGCTCCCAGGGCTTTCCGCCCTGGTGACCATCTACATCTGGCTGTAAATTGCTCTCCCAGTTTGTTCAGCTGTGTCTCAGTTTCCCCATCCCACTTGCCAAGGAATTTTCCTAGCTTCTTACTCTCCTGCCTCAGTAAGAAATACAAATACCCTGGCTGCTGTGGCTCGGTGGATTGAGCGCAGACTGAGAACCAGAAGGGTCTCCGGTTCGATTCCCAGTCAAGGCCCATGCCTGGGTTGTGGACCAGGTCCCCCGTGGGGGCCACGTGAAAGTTAACCACACATTAATGTTTCTTTCTTTCTCCCTCCCTTCCCCTCTCTCTAAAAATAAATACATAAAATCTAAAAAAAAAAAAAAAAAAAGGAGGGGTAAATAGCTTGGCTGAACATTCCACACCGAGAAAGTGACAGAGACACCTGTTCAGCTATGCCCCAATGCCCACTGTAATCGCCCATTTAAACGTCAACATCCTCAGATGAAAAATTCCACAGCTTCAAATCCGTGTCACAGTGGAACCAGCGTTGAGGACCTCTGATTCACCTCTCCAAGCTTTCTGTCCCTGTGTACAAAATGGGAATAAGCAGTCATAACCAAAACTTACTTTCTGAGTACCTATAAACATTTTGTCCCTTGTCCATCAAGAAAAAAAAAAACCCAGGAATCCAGTACCATCTATCCTTTTTTTTTTTTTAAAGATTATTTATTTATTTATTTTTAGACAGAAGGGAAGGGAGGGAGGAACAGAGAGAGAGAAACATCAATGTGTGGTTGCCTCTCACTTGGCCCCTACTGAGGACCTGGCCCGCAACCCAGGCATGTGCCCTGACTGGGAATCAGAACTGGCGACCCTCTGGTTCTCAGCCCGCGCTCAATCCACTGAGCCACACCAGCCAGGCCCATCTATCCTTTATTTCAGTTAGTTTGTGGTTAGGGGCAGAACTGAGACCCCGACCCAAGTGCTCAGACCCCAGAGGCAGTTCTTCCCATGGCCCGTCATCTCTCCCGAGACACATTTTTTTCTCCACATGCAGTTGTTCTGAGCAGCAACCAGGAAACTGCTATCACAATGCCTGGTACCAAAGTCAATAAATTAAAAATAGTTATTAACTTAAGACTGGAATTTATTCTTTAAAAAAAAAAAGATTTTATATGTTTAAAGAGGGGGAAGAGAAACATCACTGTGTGGTTGCCTCTTGCACACCCCCACTGGGACCAGGCCTGCAACTCAGGCATGTGCCCTGACTGGGATTTGAACTGGTGACCCCTCGGTTTACAGTCCAGCCCTCAATCCACTGAGCCACACCAGCTAGAGCTGGAATTTACTCTAACCTACATCTTTCAAGATGTATTGGAG
>VMDR010003508.1:18518-71403 GCA_007922815.1 Macrotus californicus
AAAATGTTGCATATTTTCTTCCATCTTCAATATTAAAATGGCTGCACAAAAATTCACCAATTTTGGTAAGTCTTTTTTAAACGCACGTTGATGTGACAACTGTCATAATACAATTGAACAAAATTGTATCGAATGAAGTTAAAGACAACTAAGTGCTACTACACTCATCTTACAGGAAAAAATCAAACGAACTTTTTTGCCAACCCAATTGATCTGATTATCAATTTCCATCTTTTTCCTGTTCAAATATATATTTTTAAAAGATATTAGCTGCATTTTTTTTTTTTTTTGGTAGGGGAAGGCTACGCTATTTTCTTTCATTCTTCCTATTACCAAGTTACTTTGGAAATGTTTTTATTCTGGGTTCAGGTTTGTTAATTAACTTATTTACAACCAAGAAGAAGCGCATCTCCAAAACCAGAAAACTTAACGAAGAGACAAATGTGCTTTATTTAACTCCGCCCTGTGCGAAAAGGACCTACAGCTAGGGAGATTCACGCCAAGTAAATCTTCTGCGGGGAGCCCGAGAAGCACTCGGCGCCAGGCGGGAAGGTCTGGCACTGGCCACCTTGGGCTGAACGGTCCTGAACCCTCCCGCCCGCCTCCAGCGGAGCTAACTGGGCGGGCACACGACTGCCCTGCGGGGCCACAGATTTGGCAGGTCCCAGACGGACCGGAAGTCCGTCACCTTGACTCCACGCCCCTTTCCGGAAGTGATGCACAGTGGGGTTGCCGGAAGAAGTGGCGAAGTTACTTTTGAGAGGACCGGAGCGGCGGCGGTGTGCCAGGGAATACAGAGGAGGAGAACGAGAAGCAGAGCAAAGGGACGGAGGCCAGGTGCATCCGAGTGTGGGGTGACGCGGGAGGAACCCCAAGCCCGGGGCTTCCCGGAGTTCCCAGCGCTCTTCTGCTCAGCCCCTTCTCTCCTCCCTCCTTTCCGTAGCTCGCGTCGCCCCCGGCTGTTTCCAGGGCAACGGGAGTAGGAGACCCCGCGAGAGACCGCCCACGAGACCCTCGCGCGCAGCCATGAGCCCCGCCCCCCACTGGTGTTCGGAGAGGGGCGGGATCTGGAGCGAGGTGTGGGGGCGGAGCATGACGGGAGGAGCTGGGGCGGGATCTGGGGGGAAGGGTACCGATGGAGCGGGGCAAAGTGGTCGGAGGAATGAGGGTGGAACCTGGAAGGGACTGGGAGGGACCTAGGTGGAAAAGATAGGGGCGGAGCATAATGCGAGGAGGCGGGGACAGAATGAGAGATGGGTTTGCTTCCTTCGCAGCGATGGGATGAAGTGGGAGTAGGTGCGGTGAAACTTAGTGGGAAGGAAAAAGTGAGTAGTACAGAGCAGGACTGAAGTGGAAGGGGCAGCGCCTGGAACGATCAGGTGGGCGGAGCCTACGGAGTGAGAAATCGCGAGGAGGGCGTGGCTTGAAGCCAAGCGAAGGCTGTTCTGGAGCAGAAGGGGCGGGCCCTATTAAAACTGGAGGGGAGGCTTTGTGGACTGACGCGGGCTGGGGTTGGGTTCTGTATGCTGTAGGGAAGAGGAAGAGTATGGGAGTGATGGAAGAAAGGTGTTCCCCTCAAGACCTGGGGCTGACCTAACCTGAATGTCCCTGGACCCACAAGGCTCTCAGTCCTCCTGTATTTTGCAGGCTGCTCCGTGACCCCACCATGTCCACCCCTACTTCTAGTTCCCAGAATACCCCCTTGCTTGGTGAGTGACACCCCCTTGCCCAGCCCAGCCCACTGCCCCATCACACACTTGTCAGGAGAAACTTACTATACCTCCCTCTCCCAGGAAATGACCCCCCTCAGCCCAGCGCTCCCTCTTCTAAACCCCTCGTAAAGGAGGAGCGTCCTGAGCCGTGGCCTGGGGGTCCGGACCCAGATGTCCCAGGCACTGATGGGGCTGGCTCGGCCTGCAGCGTGGGTGAGACGGGGCTCACAGACAGAGGCTGGGCGTTGGTATGGGAGGCTGGGGGAGGGATCTAGGAAGGGAGAAAGGTCAGAAATGAGGATAGGAGACTCCGATTTCTTGTTAATTTTTTTTTCTGTTCCTCCTTAATACTACTCACTTTGATTCATTCTTGGGGTTCGCTGACATACACATCATTACCTGTAAATCACTACTTCCCTGGGTCACCCACTGAACTCCGGCCCTTGGCCTCCGATCTCTCACGGGCCTGTCTTTCTGGCTTGTTTTTCTCTGTGGCTCTCTCATGGCTTCCTTCCACCCACCCCAGTCATCCCAGACCCAGCGGAGGAGCCAGAGCGCAAGCGAAAGAAAGGCCCGGCTCCAAAGATGTTGGGCCACGAGCTGTGCCGAGTGTGCGGGGACAAAGCCTCCGGTTTCCACTACAATGTGCTCAGCTGTGAAGGCTGCAAGGGCTTCTTCCGGCGCAGTGTGGTCCGAGGCGGGGCCGGGCGCTATGCCTGCCGGGGCGGTGGAACCTGCCAGATGGATGCCTTCATGCGACGCAAGTGCCAGCAGTGCCGGCTACGCAAGTGCAAGGAGGCCGGGATGAGGGAGCAGTGTGAGTTCCGGGGAGGGAGCAGTGCCAGCCTGGCCGCTGCCCAGCCCTGGGGCCTCTGCTGAGGTCTGCGTCTCCCCAACAGGCGTCCTCTCAGAAGAGCAGATCCGGAAGAAGAAAATTCGGAAGCAGCAGCAGCAGCAGCAGCAGTCACCCATAGGGCCAGGAGTCAGCAGCAGCTCAGCCTCTGGACCTGCGTCCTCCCCAGGAGGGTCTGACGGGGGTGGCCAGGCCTCTGGGGAAGGCGAGGGTGTCCAGCTAACAGCTGCTCAGGAGCTAATGATCCAGCAGTTGGTGGCGGCCCAGCTGCAGTGCAACAAACGCTCGTTCTCTGACCAGCCCAAAGTCACGGTACTGCCCCTTCTGCGGCCTTGAGGGGCAACGGGCCTGGTATGGAAAGGGAGAGGCTCCAGAGGGCAGGGGCTTGGAGAGGAGGGCCTCCCAGGGTGCAGGCTTTGCCTCAAGGGGCCCCCACGGCCTTGGGTTCTTTGGAGGAGTCCTAACAACCCGTGCCCACACCTCCCACCCCGTGTCCCAGCCTTGGCCTCTGGGCGCAGACCCCCAGTCCCGCGATGCCCGCCAGCAGCGTTTCGCCCACTTCACGGAGCTGGCTATCATCTCGGTCCAGGAGATCGTGGACTTTGCCAAGCAAGTGCCTGGCTTCCTGCAGCTGGGCCGCGAGGACCAGATTGCCCTCCTGAAGGCATCTACCATTGAGGTAACAGCCAGCCCGCCGTCTTGAGCACAGCCCTTCCCTCCTGCCTGCAAGGCGCCCCAGAGATAAGCCGTAGGATGGATGCTAGAAATCTCCAGTCCTTGCCTTTGTGGGGATGGTGTTCTGTGGGGCAATGTTGAAGCACTAAACAGGATAACCAGACGTGCCCATGGGCCAGAGAGAGAAAGGAAACTAGCTGAGACTAAGGATAACTGAGGGTGGGCTGGATGGGACACTCTAGAATGTGCCAAAAAGGCTGTTCAGAGAAGGCGATGTTTGAACGAAAACAATGGTGACAAATAAGGACCGAGTACCTAGTGTGTGCCAGGCTCCATTCCAAGTGCGGGGCATATGTCGGTGAACAAGACAGCCGCAAATGCCTTCCCCGTGCCTCCGAGCTACCTGGGGAGAGCCTCCTGAGGGGAAGGTGCTGTGCCTGCCAAAACTGGGGGAGGGCAGAGCTTGGAGCGGCCAGCGTGCTGACTGCAGGCTGCTGCGGCGAGAGCGAGGGGGACAGAGGGACCAGGGGTGATCCTGGCGGGATCGGCGCCCCCATTCAGGCCAGGAGAGGAGGGGCGGCTAAAGGGGCCACAGGGAGTCCTCACGCCGCTGCCCACTCCTGTCCCTGCTGCCCTCAGATCATGCTGCTGGAGACGGCCAGACGCTACAACCATGAGACGGAGTGCATCACCTTCCTGAAGGACTTCACCTACAGCAAGGACGACTTCCACCGCGCAGGTGTGGCCCGGAGCCGGCAGGCTGGCAGGAGGGGGGCGGGGCCCTGCTGCTGGGGAGATGGTGGGCTGCCCCATCCCTGTCTGCATCTCCGTTTATCTCTAAAGTGGGGTGAGGGTCGAGGCACCCTGGCAGTCAGGGAAGAGCATACTGATGGAGTGCTGACTCTGCTCAGTAGGGCTCAGTGCAGTGTGAGACAGAGGGGTCTCTGCTGTCACCTAAGGCCTCTTGGTGGGAATTAAGATACTCCCTTCTCCTACAACCTGGTCTCACCCAAGGGAAGCTGGATCTTGGTCCATCGTGAAGTGTGCGACCCACCCAACTATATAGGGCAACCCTAGTCTGTGTCCTCTGTGAGCACTTCACTTGGGGATGTGACCCAGGTGGTGGGCTTCTGGAGGAAGTGCAGGTGAGCCAAGGCCTGGGGGGTGAGGAGTTAGGGGCATCGCTTAGGGAGAGGGAGGTGGGAAGAGCATCACCCACCGGGAGCTGCACATGTAGAGGCCTCTGATCTGTCTGAGTCAGCCCTGCTTTCCCTGGGGGACCTTTCTGCACTCCCTGGTGTTTGCTAACTCCTTCCCTTTAACTCCTGGCCCTCCCAACACCCAGGACCGTCCCAATAACCCTTTCAGTATGAGCTAGTCAGGGGAGCACAGGGGGTTGGGCGGGGAGGGGAATGCGTGGGGCAGCCTGTGCAGAGGCCCTGAGATGGGAAAGAGCCGGATGGAGTTAGGGAACCACAAGGAAGCCCAGGCAGCTGGAGCATGGAGATAAGGCTGGAGAAAAGGCTGGGGTCCCACCACATCCCCCAGCCACTGCCACTGCCATAGGCCAGGCCTCAGTTGTCTCCCTAGAGCATTGCAGGGGTCCCTCACTGGTCTCCCACCTCCACTGCTGCCCAACGTGCCTGTTCACGTAGTGGTCAGAAGGATCCTATTAACGCCCGAGCCAGCTCACTTGCTTGTGCTCAGGATCCTCCATGGCTCCCATCTCCCTGGGAGAAGAGTGTACCAGGGACCCTCGCTCACCCTGCGCCAGCCACCCTGGACTCTTCCTTCTTTTTTCTTTGAAAAAAGTTTTACTTATGTATTTTTAGAGAGGAAGGGAGAGAGAAAGAAGGAGAGAAACATCAATGTGTGGTTGCCTCTTGTGCGCCCCCTACTGGGGACCTGGCCCGCAACCCAGGCATGTGGTCTGACTGGGAATCGAACCCGTGACCTTTTGGTTCACAGGCTGGCGCTCAATCCACTGAACCACACCAGCCAGGGCTCTTCCCTCTTATTTGGAGCCACCAAAGTGATCCCACCTCACAGCTTTTGTACTTGCTGGTCCCTTTGCTCCAAAGTAGGGTTACCTCGTGGCCCAGAAGGCCACCCAGGCCCGGGCAGAACAGCTGGCAGTATGCCACCTGTGACACGCACATCCTTGTACCTCGCTCCCTCACCTCAGAAGTCACCCTTCCTACAGTGTCACTCTCCAGTGACCACCTTGTCTGAGTTGCTGACATGATTCTCTGTGGTCCCCATTTCCCTTCCCTGCATTCCCTTGACCTATAGTCTTCATCACTGTCTCACAGGCTGGATAGGTGACATAGTTGTCTGTTACCTGTTCCCTCACCCCCAAATGTAAGTTCCACAGAGCACAGCCTTGGTCACATAAATGGCTCAACCTGGGGCCTAGCACGCAGAGGTGCCCAGTGAAGTTTGATGAGTGAATGAATGAGTCACTCTTGAGAATGAGTGTGGGTTTCACCCCTGAGAGCAATGGAAGCTACCACTGGAGGCAACATGATGTGACCCCGGCTTAGAAACCTTTCCTTTTCCTGAGGAGAGGAGCCAAGAAGCCGGGAATAAGTGAAAGTGGGGATAGGATGGAAAACCCTGAATAAGTGGTCGCTCTCCTTACTCATTCCCTCTCTCAATTAAGACTCATGGCACATCTGCTCCATGCCAGGCACTTTTACCCAAGGCAGTGGGGACACAGAGGGGAGCAGAAGTGACAGGAACACTATGACGGCTGCCGTTTTCCTTACCCTGCTGGGCAGAGTCAGGGTCCAGATGACAGACAGGGCTGGTTTGGGGGGAGGCAAGTTTATGAGGCAGGCTTCGCCCCCGCAGGCCTGCAGGTGGAGTTCATCAACCCCATCTTCGAGTTCTCCCGGGCCATGCGGCGGCTGGGCCTGGACGACGCTGAGTATGCCCTGCTCATTGCCATCAACATCTTCTCCGCCGACCGGCCCAACGTGCAGGAGCCGAGCCGCGTGGAGGCGCTGCAGCAGCCCTACGTGGAAGCGCTGCTCTCCTACACGCGCATCAAGAGGCCACAGGTAGCAGAGCTCAGCCCCTACTAGCAGAATGGACACAATCCTGCCTTCCAGGGAGGGACAGAGTCCAGGCCTGCGTGGGGTCAGCTTGGGGCTGGGGTCGTGCATCCTTGTCTGACCCCCAGCAACACTCCGAGCTCTGGCTGATGTCCTCTCCGCAGAGCCTGTCCTCAGGGCCCCGTGCCCTCACCAAGGAGCCAGGGATGGGGTCCCCATGCCCTTGCTAGCCTCTGGCTCAGCCTGGGAAGGGAGGTCCTCCTGGTGGTCCTACCAGAGCCTCACAGGGCAGGACGTGACCAGCACCCACCTCTCTCCCAACCCCCGCAGGACCAGCTGCGTTTCCCCCGCATGCTGATGAAGCTTGTGAGCCTGCGCACGCTGAGCTCCGTGCACTCGGAGCAGGTCTTTGCCCTGCGGCTCCAGGACAAGAAGCTGCCGCCTCTGCTGTCTGAGATCTGGGATGTCCATGAGTGAGGGGCCCGGCCACCCTGCCCCGCTGCCCTACTCTCTCTGACGAATGGACATGGTCACCCCTTCCTCCTCCTGGGGTGGGAAGGAGCGGGGCCTGGGGTCCCACCTTGTGGCTTGGACCACAGGGCCTGGCCCTGCCAGCCCTTAGCCCTCAGGATAAGCCCCGGTCAGGGTCCAGGAAGCTTCATACCTGCCCACTGAGTCTTCCTGGGAGGTGTGCGTGGTCACAGGTCCTGACCTTTGACCTCTCCAAGCACTCCCAACTGCCCTCCCGCCCAGCTTACGCCTCAAGCCCACTGCGCGATGCACCTTGAACAGGAGGGGAGGGCCCACGGCGCTCTCCTACAGCCTGAGAGACCACAGGCCCCTCTCCCTCTGCTCCTTTTATTTAATAAAAACTAAAAAAAACCACACACACAAAAACAGGAAAATAAAACATGAATAGAAACCTGCCCTGAGCCAGAGTGCATCTGAGATGGACAGGAGATGAGCTGCCAGGGTCTTCATCTACACTGGCCCCCGGGGCAGGTGCTGGGCTGGTGGGCTCACAGTGTCCAGGCATTGGGGGTTGGGGGGGATCCAGGAGAGTCCTCTGATGGTCCCAGGGTCACCTCCCTGTACAAGGTGAGTTGGAGCCAGCTAATGAAAGACACAGAATTTAAGTGATGAGGGGACTGGGGTGTTCACTCAGTCAACAAATACTTGCTGAAGCCACCTGTGGCCACTCTGGGGACGCAGATGTCACCCACCACGTTGGTATGGAGCATTTCCTATGTGCTAAATAAACACAGCTTTAGGCACTGGAAACGTAAGTGAACAAGACAAAGTCCCTCTTCAGAGGTGGTTACAAGTCAGGGTGGGCAGTCCAGGAGATATGGGGATGACCAGAATGTAAGGGAATAGGGGCTTTAACTGGGGCGGCAGGCAGCAGGGTGGGTGCTGGAGGAGAAAATTAGGCAAAACTTCACAAAAATCATGTCCTAGCTGAGACCTAAACCATGAGAACAAGGAGCCTGGGTTCCTAAGTTGAGGTTCTGGTTCTGGAAGGTGAGAGGCCCGGATGAGTCCAGAATAAGGAAGGATACCATGGAGTTCTAATTCCTCCTTCCGCTTTGCGAGGCCCTCAGGGACATCGAAGGGAGCCAGGTGGGCGTCCTGGCCAGGGTTGAAGGGGGTTTACTTGGAGAGATGGTCTGGGTACTGAAAAGTGTGGTTTTTATAGGGCGGGGGCGGGGGGAGGGGACGGCAGAAATAGTAGTAGTTATAAACGGTGAGCCGCACGCCACACGGGCGTGCCGGACCCACGCAAAGTCTAGTTTACAGATGGGGAAACTGAGGCCGTGGGACGGGAGAACAGACCAGGCTGGGACCTGAGCGCGTACAGCCCAACCTCTGCGGAGAAGGCAGACGTCAGGCTACCTGTGGAAGGACGGGCACGATGCCAAAGTGGTCCTCTGGAAGTGGCCTCCGGCAGCAGGCGGCGGCAGGAGGGGCGGGGCTGGGAGGGGTGGTGCAGAGGCTGCGCGCGCAGCGCGGGAGCGCTGCTGGGTGGGGAGTGTGTCCCAAGGCTGCTGCGCGAGCAGCTTGCACGCAGCCGTCCTGCAGCCGCAAGGAGGGGCGTAGCTTTGGGCCGCACTAGTCAACAGGGGCGGGGTTTGTCCACGAGGGGACGCGGCCACCTGCCAAATTGGAAGGAGGGGGCGTGGTCTGTTCCCTAGTTGGAAGGAGGGGGTGTGGCTCAGGGCCACGTTGGGCGTGGCCTCGCCCTACTTGGGCGGGAGGGGCGTGGCCCAGCTTGGCGCGCCGCGGCTCTGGGCTTGCGCGCGCCGGCGTCAGGGGTCACGGCGGCGCAGTCTGTGGCGGGAAGTACTGTTTGAAGCGGGTAAGTAAAGGAAGAATTGCAAGGGACTCCGCCTGGCAGGGAAGGGGGCTTGAGGAGCTGCGCGCATAGGCCTGAGAAAGGGTTGTGAGGGGTCGCTTGGTCATGGCGGCGGGAGGGACCCCCTAGGCTCAGGGGCGCGCGGAAGTGGGGCAGGGGCCAGGGCGGTGGCGCGCGGGGATGTGACGGGGGCTGGGGGTCCCTTGATCTGTTGCTGGGAGCCCATCGCTGGCCGCCCAGGCCCGGGGCGAGGTGAGGAACGCATTCTGGAGGATCTTTAGGGCCACCGAGTCCCGGTGGCATTGGGGGACTGAATTGTACACGTGGGGGCATGGCGTCATTATTTACCAAATACTGAGTACTCTGTGCCAGGCACTGCTGTACGAGTAGGGGCTACAGCACGAACTAGTCAGAGTAGGTTCCTGCCTCAGGCCAAAAGAGACGGTAGACACGTGGTGAGTAGCAATGATAAAGCAGTGTTTTAAGGGTCTGATGCGTTATCCGAAGTGAAATGCAGCAGAGGATCCCGCTTCTTTGGCTGGAGCGGCCAGGAATCGCCTTCCCGGGGAAGTGACGTGGGAGGGAGGTCGGCCATGTAAAGAAAAATCCGGGCAGAGGGACCACAAAGCGCAGAGGCCTTGAGGGAGGAAGGAGCTTGTCCTGTCTGCAGCTGGAGCAGAGAGAACGGGTGGGGTCGCAGGAGACGGAGCTGGAGCGGAGGGAACAGGCGACGGTGGAGATGAGATGGGGAACCAGATCCTGTGGGGCCTTGTAAACCTGGCTGTGGGCTTTGGCTTTTATTCTGGCTTCAGTAGGGAGCCGTGGGAGTTTCTGGGCATCGGAGCAACATGACGTGCCCTGCGTTTTCAGAAACACACCTGCTGCGTGAAGATGGAAGTGGAGCAGGAACAAGAGTGGGAAGGAGGGGGACAGATCAGTTAGGAGGCAAGTAGGTGGCTCCTCCTGCCGTGCCGGTGGAAAGAATCTGTCGGGCTCAGGTTACCTTTGAGGTTTGAGCCAGCAGGACGTGTAGGAAAGAGGAGCCCAGGATGACGGGTTTGTGGTTTGAGCAACAGGCTGGATGGAGAAGGCTGAGGGAAGAGCAGGTCTGAGGGCGTCGCTCTGTGGGTGGAGCTTAGATGGAGTGAGTGGGCAGGGTTTAGGGGGTGATGTCAGAGTCCTAGCTTTGTAGCCCCACCCACTCCAGGAACCTGTTGTTGCCTCGACTCTCCTCTTCCTTCCTGCAGTTCCCCAGGCAGGCCTCTCCTGTCCCTTAGAGGGGTTCCTTCCCCGCTCAGGACCTTTGCCACACCCTTCCCTCCTCCTGGATGCTCTTCCCTCTCTCAGTCCTTCAGTCAGCTGCTCTGTGGCAGGCCCTCTGTGGGGCCCAGGGAACCAGGATGATTCCATTCAGGTGGGGGAAGGAGAGGAAATCTCCAGAGTGCTCTGAGCTACGGAGAGGTAGTGCTAGTCTCTGCGGGCCCAGAGGGGCTGGGGGCTCCAGGAAGACTCAGGGTTGATGACACTGGAGAGTAGTTTAAAGTGACACAACCCGAAGTGGCCTGCATTGCAGCATTGTGCTGGGGACCCCTGACCCTATTTGGGAGGGCGCTCCCAGCCTGAAGCTGTCCAGCTGCGGGTGCCGGAAGCAGCACTCGGTGCTGTGGGAGCCCCGGGGGTGGGCAGAGGACCGGCCTGGAGGCATTGCACCAGAGCTGAGTCTTGAGGATGCAGAGGAGTTTGGTGCCCCAGAGAAAGGAGGATTTCATTGAGAAACCCTTCACAAGGTCCTGCCCTTGAGGGGTCCCTGTTTGGTGAGGGAGTCAGACAGAGGCCCGCCCAGACGGTCCGAGGTTGTGACAAGGGCAGCAGGAGTCAGGGAGGCCCGGTCTGTCTGCCCCACTGGGCAGAAGGCAGGTCACTTGTGGATCTCCCCTGGAGGCCGGGTTCGGGGTGCTGGTCAGCAGCAGGCCCTAGGGTGGGACTGTCCGGGACTGAACCCTGGCTGTGCCCCTATGACCTGCCTGTGCCACCTTGGGCAGGTAGCTTCACCTCTCTGGGCCTCGATTCCAGTCACTGTGTGTATCGGAAGG
This sequence comes from Macrotus californicus, assembly GCA_007922815.1. Lineage (NCBI taxonomy): Eukaryota > Metazoa > Chordata > Mammalia > Chiroptera > Phyllostomidae > Macrotus > Macrotus californicus. Next base: position 29,261 of record VMDR010003508.1, read on the forward strand.
TCATTAGCAGCACCTACCTCGGAAGTTTTTGTGACAAGTCCGTGGGTCCCCTCCTTCATTCTTTCAGAAGATGTTTATTGAGTATGTCCTCTGTCTCAGGCGCTCTCCTGGGTGCATGAGACATATAGCAGGAAACAAAAGATAAAAATCCCATTCTCTCAGCTCCCATTCTCCTTGTGGGGACAGACGGTAAACAAGACAATACCTCTGGCTGGTGTGGCTCTGGGTTGAGTGCCAGCCTGCAAACTGAAAGGTCACCGGTTCGATTCCCAGTCAGGGCACATGCCTGGGTTGTGGGCCAGGTTCCCAGCAGGGGGCGTGTGAGAGGCAACCACACATTGCTGTTTCTCACCCTTCCTTTCTCCCTCCCTTCCCCTCTCCTTAAAAGTAAATAAATAAAATTAAAAACAAAAACAAGGTAATAATATTACCTGTGGCTCTCAGGTTTGAATGCAGAATGCTGGACTCCAGTCCTGGGGGACCCCACTCCCGAGGGCCAGATTCTGGGAGTCTGGGCAGGGGCCTGACAATTCACATTCGAACAAGCTCCCACCCAAAACTCAAGCTGCGGGTCCAGGGACCACACTTTGAGAATGCCGAGGACTGATACAGTGCCCCAGACAGCGACAAGTAGCATCAAGGAAAGTGAAGCAGGGAAAGGTGTTGGAGGGCGTCAGGATGGGCCAGCAGGGCTGCACTTTGAAACAGGCCTCATGGAGAAGGTGACATTTGAACAAAGGACTCGAGGAGGGGCGGTAGGAAACCGCAGAGCCATCTGGGGAAGAACATTAGGCAGGGCAGACAGGATAGTCCACGCAAAGCTCCCGAGGCAGGACCAAGCCTGGAGTGTTGAAGAACAAGAAGAGGCAAGGGGCTGGAGCCAAGTGAGGCTGGGGGGGTGTTGCTCAAATGGGGGCGATTGTGCAGGGTCCTGTGGGCCAGGATAAGGACTTGACTTTAACTGAGTGTGAGATGGGCCCCAGGGACTGGCTCTGAGCAGGGGAAGGATGGGCTGACCTGCCCCGGGTGCAGCTGATCCTCCTGACGGCTGTGTGGAGAGCGCACTGAGCAGGCAGGGTGGGGTGAGGGAGCCCCCGAGGAGGCTCTTCGTTCAGCAGGCATTTCTCCAGCATCCTCTCTGTACCACTCCCTGTAGTAGGCTCTGGCCATACCGCAGTCGGCTCATCTTCCAGCAGGGGGAGACAGACAAACAGCAGGGCTCAAAATACAGAGCGAACCACCGCCTGAGAGAGCTGAGGGACCAGGTGGGAAGCCCAGCAGGGGCTGGGAAGCCGTGGGACTTCCATTTGGAGGCAGAGCTAATGGGACTTGCACACAGAGCGAGCCTGCTGTCGGAGGGCGAGAGGGGAGTTGCGGTGACTCCGTGTGGTTGGCCTGATGAGAGCTACTGTTTATTGAACGCGGGGCGGTCAGGAGCCTGAAGAGACATCCTCAGGGTGTGGGCAGCCGGGCCTGCTGTCAGCCTGGAGCCTGGGGGGCGGGCCGGGCCGGGCCGAGGCAGCAGACACAACGGCAGGAGCGATGGCATTTAAAGCCCTGAGGTTGGGTGAAATGGGACGAGAACACCGAGGGAGTGCGGGTCACAGAAACCAGCATGCAGAGAAGGCACCCAGTGTTGTGTTCCTGCTGCCGGTGCTGGTCAGGATCGGCTGCTGGAGGGGTGAAGAAGGGGGAGAGCATAGCGTTTGCCAAGCTCCTGTCTGGCAGCAGGGCAACTGAGGGGCGCCCGGGCCACCTTCTAATGCTGCCTCGCCTGCATGCGCGTTAAGGGCCTTGCCTGGGGTGGGGAACTAGCACAGGAACTTGATGTTGCTACTGCTCACACCTTCCCTCCCACTGCACCCACTCCACCACAGCCCCCTGACCCAGGGCAGCCAGTCGCCCCCCTTGTGCTCCACCACGGCCAGGCCTGTAAGGATTGTCTGGATTCCTGTAAGCCCCTCAGCTTGTGGTGCCCCACATTTAAAAAAAAAAAAAAAAAGAATTTATGTACCCTGGCTGATATGGCTCAGGGGATTGAGTGCCAACCTGTGAACCAAAGCGTCGCCGGTTCAATTCCCAGTCAGGGCACGTGCTTGGGTTGCGGGCCAGGTCCCCAGGAGGGGGCGCTCAAGAGGCAACCGCACATTGATGTTTCTCTCCCTCTCTTTCTCCCTCCCTTCCCCTCTCTCTAAAAATAAATAAAATCTTTCTTGTAAAAAAGCATTTACTTATTTTTAGAGAGAGGGGAAGGGAGGGAGAAAGAGAAGGAGAGACTTATCTGTGAGAGAGAAACATTGACTGGTTGCCTCTCATACGTGCCCCAAACAGGGACCAAACCCAGCATAGGCACACGCCCTGACCAGGAATCGAACTGGTGACCTTTTGCTTGGTGGGACGAAGCTCACCCAACTAAGCCACACCCGTCAGGGCTGCCCCACATTTTCTAAAACAGTTATTTATTTATTTATTTTTTTAATACAGAAGGTCACACCCTAAGTCCACTGTTCTGCACCTTGCTTTCGCTCTCTAACAATGTGCCTTTCAGAGCCCTCCGGGTCGGTACACAGAGCACTTCCTCATCCCTTTGTCCAGCTGCATAATATTCCGTGGGGCAGAGTCGCTATCACTTATTTAAACGGTCCCCCCGGGGAGAACATTTAGGTGGTTTCCAACCTTTTGCCGTTGCCAACAGTGCTGCCGGGAATACCCTGGTAAACACAGGTGTTTATCATGCGATAGTGTATTTGTAGCATAAACCTCTGGATGTGGAGTCGTGGCCTCCCCACTTCTTAACTGAGGTCTGATTTACACAGAGTGACACGTACGGTCTCAGGCATACCGCTGGGTGTACGGCGTGCTCCCATCACCCCAGAAAGTCCCCCCACGCCCCCTCCCAGTCAGTCTCTCCCACCCCAGAAGCAGCCGCTAGCCTGGCTTCTAGCACCAGAGATTAGTCGGTTCTAGAACTCTGTGTAAACGTCAGCCTGCAACGTGTACCCTTTCTAAACGGAGGTGAAATGACCCGTTTTAAAGTGTACAGACTTGTGCAGCCGCCACCTCTCTCTACCTCCAGAGCATTCCCGTCACCCCAAAAGGAAACCCCTCACCTCTCTGCAGTCACTCCACGTTTCCCCCCGTGTCTGTTCTGGTGTCTGGCTTCCTTCACACGTGTTTGAGGGGCGTCCTTACCGTGTGTGTGTGTGTCGGCAGCTGCCTCCTTTCTACCGCTGAGGAATGTGCCGTCGCGGACCGACATTCGCTGTGTCACGACCCCGTCAGTTCAGGGTTTTTCCCTGCCACCAAGGTCTGGGCTGAGCTGCTGTAACAAAGAGGCCCTAAAGCACAGTGACCCCGGCAAGATACATATCTGTTTCTCCCCGTAACCATCCAAAGGCAGGCAGGTGTGCAAGACAGGTGGGCAGCTCTGCTCCAGAAGGGTTGTCAAGGGCCCAGGTTGCTTCCGTCTTGTTGCTCTGTGTTCCCTGCAGCGGCCGCCTTGTCCTGGCGATCAAGGTTGGCTCCAGCCATCCGGGAGGGGGAAGAGGCTGGAGGGCGGGCTTCTGCTCCAGGCTGCCCCTGTAGCCGAACACCTTCCAGTCACCCTCGGTCCTCAGTGCATCCTGGGAAGTGTAGTCTTGAGCTGGGCTGCCTGTGGCGGCTCCGAGACAAGGGATCTGGGGTGGGGGGGGGGGTAGTTGTGGGATCCAGAGGTGTTTTCTTGAGCTCCGACAGCTGACGTGCCCCGCGTGCCTTTCTCCGTTCTGTCTGGGCCTCAGCCTGGTGCTGAGAGATTTACTGTTTTTAAACATTTTCTTTTTAAGTAATTTCAAATGTGCAGGAAAGTTGAAAGCCGAAAGAAAGTACAAGGAACAAGTGAACCCAGGTTCACCTGTTTTCGCATTTGACCACTTGTTACGAGTTGCACGCACACTTTAAAAAACTATTTCCAAAAATGTTTTCGGAATAACTCGCACGCACTCTGGCTGTTTGCCTCTGAAGTACTCGAGTGAGTGTCTCAGAACATTCTCTTACCGAACCACGGCAAAGCTACCGCCTCAGATAGGCTTAGCCTGAGGACAGTCTCGGGTCTGATCGGCCAGAGGGTATGCACCTTTATGTCTGTGCATCTTGTCAAAGTAGACCCCCGAATAGTCTACAAGGTCACAGGGGAGAAAGGTCGCAGGCCACAAGGAAGAAAACAAACGTGTGAAGAACGGTCTGACGTGGGCGTATCGGCTATGGTGGCAGAGAGAGGGGGCGAGACACAGGTGGCAGCGCTTTGACTCCTGGGGAGGCCAGGGAAGGGGACATAGTCAAAATAAAGGGGGCTTTTGTGTATTTGCTTGTCAAGGGGTGGGCAGCCTCGGAGTGTTTCAGCTGGGAAGGGCCCTGGTTGGGTGGGTGCGTCAGGGCGCTCCCTGGAAGCCAGCACGGTGGCTGGCCTGGAGGAGGCCCTGCCCAGTGGCCTGTTGGATGAAGGCCTGGGCTGGTGGGCTGATGGGGAGGCGAGGACATCGAGGACAGGAGTTTGTAGGAAAGAGGGGCGTGCTGAGGAGCAAGTCTGGGACTGAGGCAGGGGCGAGGCGTGTGTGGCCCGTGGCAAGGGGTCTGCAAGGGGCAAGTAACCAGGGGTGCAGGGGTGTGTGGGGCGCAGCCACATGAGGCAAGGGCTAGATTGCGGTGGGGAGTGGAGTGTAATCATATTGGGTAATTGTACCCCACGTCATTATATTGGGTGATATAATTATGTTGGATATAATCATGTGTGGAGCACATGGAATGTGCCTGCACCTACGAGCCTGCAGGTGGGAGGCTTTTCCAGGCCCTCGGAGCACGCCACAGCTCCCCATCACGGTGGGTGAAGGGCAGGCGGTGGGGGACGCAGGAGCCCTCACCCAGCCCCGACTTGCCCCAGCAGGATGCATGAAAAGCGGCAGCTGGGCCCGGGGCCCGGGGTGCCCCCGAAGCGGGCCCGTGCGGGCCTCTGGGATGAAGAGGAGGCACCCCGGCCATCCCAGTTTGAGGAGGAGCTGGCGCTGATGGAGGAGATGGAGGCAGAGCGCCGGCTGCAGGAGCAGGAGGAGGAGGGGCTGCAGCCCGCCCTGGAGGGGGCTGCGGAGGGTGAGACCTGGCGCGGGAACCCCCTGTGCCCCCCGCCCACCTGGCCTCCAAACTGAGTCAGCCACAGAGCTCCCCTCTGACCTCTGGCCTACTTGGAGTGCCACGGAGGGTTGGCCTTTCACCCCAGGCCTCTGTGCTACCTCTATTGCCACTCTGACCTTAACCCTTGACCTGGCAATCTCTTGAGTTCCCTGCCTGATCCAGACCACCAGCTCCACTTGACTTTCCTTTCGCCGGCTGGGCTGGGAGGGCCACCACTCCACAGAGCCCCACCTTCCCCCTGCAGGGCAGTTCTCCCCAGCAGCAGTAGACCCCCGCTGGATTCGGCCCACCCCGCCCCCCCTGGACCCTCAGACGGAACCCCTCATCTTCCAGCAGTTGGAGATCGACCATTACGTGGGTGAGTTTGGTGGTTCCATGGACTCTACATGGGTTGAAGTTCATAATACCACTCATACATCAGGTTGATTGTACTTTTTCAAAAAAATTTTTTTTTCTTTTTTTGCAAAAACAGACGGGGGATCCTTCTAGCTGTGGGGTGGAAAGTGGGCTGTAGGGGACAGGGTGGCAATGGAAGGGCTGAGACGAGGTGGTGTGGCCAATGCGGGGGCCATGTTCCCAGCACAGGAGGGGCAGGGGAGGCGAGCCTTGGAGGAGTCTGGAGGCAGCCCTGGCTCACACTGTCACACCCCCAGGCCCAGCGCGTCCCCTGCCTGGGGCGCCCCCGCCACCCCTCAGCTCCGTGCCTGTGCTCCGCGCCTTTGGGGTCACAGACGAGGGTGTCTCCGTCTGCTGCCACATCCACGGCTTTGCGCCCTATTTCTACACCCCTGCGCCCCCTGGTGAGTGGCCCCGACCCAGAAGACCCCTCCTCTCCCCTGACCACCCAGTGGCCCCTGCACTTCTGACCAGCCCTCCCACCCCCAGGTTTTGGGCCCGAGCACCTGAGTGACCTGCAGCGGGAGCTGAACGGGGCCATCAGCCGGGACCAGCGCGCGGGGAAGGAGCTGAAGGGGCCAGCCGTGCTGGCTGTGGAGCTGTGCTCCCGGGAAAGTGCGTGCCACCAGGGGCCGGGAGGGTGGGAGTCCCTCCGGGCCTGTGCCAGCCTCCTCTGTCCTCCACAGGCATGTTCGGGTATCACGGGCACGGCCCCTCCCCCTTCCTACGCATCACCCTGGCCCTGCCCCGCCTCGTGGCCCCTGCTCGCCGCCTCCTGGAGCAGGGTGTCCGTGTGGCAGGCCTGGGCACCCCCAGCTTCGCACCCTATGAGGCCAACGTTGACTTTGAGATCCGGTACGAGCCCCTACCTCACCTCTCCACCCTGTGCCCCACTCCCCCTGGCCGGCCTCTGCCCACTGACCTTCTCTCCCTCCAGGTTCATGGTGGACGCCGACATCGTGGGCTGCAATTGGCTGGAACTCCCTGCTGGGAAATATGTCCTGAGGCCAGAGGGGAAGGTGTGGCATCCTGGCAGGGGTGGGGGACCGAGAGCTGGGTCCCTGTAGGCTCTGACACACCCTGTCCCACAGGCCACCCTGTGTCAGCTAGAGGCAGACGTGCTCTGGTCAGACGTGGTCAGTCACCCGCCGGAAGGGGAGTGGCAGCGAATTGCACCACTGCGTGTGCTCAGCTTCGACATTGAGTGCGCTGGTCGCAAAGGTCTGTCCCCAGGGCGGGGTCCGTGGGCAGTGGGGATGGAGCGGAGTGGACAGGCACAGAGGGTCGGGGGGAGGTTTGGCGGTGCAGCCACCCTGGTGGGTCGTCGGGGAGAGGTGGGGCAGGTCTGGTCCCCTTCACCCCCTTCCTTCCCCACGCAGGCATCTTCCCTGAGCCCGAGCGGGACCCTGTGATCCAGATCTGCTCGCTGGGCCTGCGCTGGGGCGAGCCGGAGCCCTTCCTGCGCCTGGCGCTCACTCTGCGGCCCTGTGCCCCCATCCTGGGTGCCAAGGTGCAGAGCTACGAGCGGGAGGAAGATCTGCTCCAGGTGACTCCTGTTCCACATCCCCCTCCTAGCATCCCCACCCCAACCCCCATACCCCAGGCTCGAGGCCCTTTTCCAAGCTCTCCTGATCCCGAGACTTGTGTCCCTGGGTTCAGATCCCTCCGTGTTGAGGGGTGAGCATCTTCCCTCTGGGCTCTGTATTATTTCCAAAAGCAACTGCCTGATCTTTCTACCACAGGCAGGAGGGATCTAGCACTGCTCGTGGGGGCTTCCAGAACACTCCAGGGGTGGGAGGGATTCGTGGAAGGGGGATGACCAGGATGACAAGCGGGGTGTGTGCCTGTGCCCCTGGCAGGCCTGGTCAACCTTCATCCGCGCCATGGACCCTGACGTGATCACCGGCTACAACATTCAGAACTTCGACCTTCCCTACCTCATCTCCCGGGCCCAGCACCTCAGGGTAGGGCGGACACCGCCCTGGCAGCTCAGGGTGTGGGTGGCCACCCCACACCTCCCCCCACTGTCTCCCTTGTGGCTCTGTTCCTGCGGTGGTCCACCTGGCTCTCACCTGCAGCCCGCCACCCCCAGCAGCTCCAGAGGCATCCCCGAAAACCCTGCCCTGTCTTGTCCCCACCCTGCTCCGAGCCCCGGAGCTCACCGTGGCACTTGAGGATGTGAGGAAGGCATTCATGGTTCGGTAGGAAAAACCCTGTGTGTTCAGAGGTGCCGACTGAGTGAGGAGGGGTGCAAGGCCCCATCTCCTAGGCTGCAAAATCTGTCAGCAAGGAACAGGAAATGGGGGTTCCTTAAAGAATGTGGCAAAACCTGGGTGCTCATGGAACTCGGGTTACTCCCTTGGGCTGCCGTAGCCGAACCTCACCAACATGGGCTGTCTTGCTGTCTGGGGGCTGCAAGTCCAAGATCAAGATGTTGCAGGCTCACTTCCCCCTGAGGTCTCTGTCCTAACGCTGGCAGCCTCGGGTTCCTGGGGTTGCATGGCCTTCTCCCTGTCTCTGCCACGTCCTTCCACTCTGCCTGGCTGCTCCAGTTGCCCCTTGCTCTAAAGACATGGTCACACTGGGTCAGGGCTCCCCCCCCCTCCGCCTCATTGCTACAGTCCCACGCAGGCCTCTCCCCTCTGCCTGGTCCCTCCCAGGTCACCGTCTCCAGTGCAGATGCCTCTCCCGATCCCAGACCCAGCTCTCCGTACTGACCCTGCTTGGGCTCCCACCCAGCCGTTCCCCAAGGCCCCCACCCTGTGCACCACCTTCCCACTGAGCTCAGTGTCCTCCCATCTGCTCTTCCGGCGCCCTGTCTGGGTACAGCCGTCCTCGCCCCCTTCACCTTTAACATCTGCCAGGCCCCTGACTCGGCTGGTCCAGCTGTCCCTCCAGTCCATGCCGCCCAGCCCCTGCTCCCAGCCAGAAGGGGGGCTGCGTTGTAGGGAGTCTCAAGGGTGGTCTGGGCTCTGTTCCCCTGGCACAGGCATGGCCGCCCCGCGTCAGGGCCGCCCATCCCTCTCTGCAGCTGCCCACTCACTGTCTGCCCCCGCCCCAGGTGGATGGGTTCCCCTTCCTGGGCCGTGTGGTCGGCCTCCGCTCCACCATCCGGGACTCCTCCTTCCAGTCAAAGCAGACCGGCCGGCGGGACAGCAAGGTGGTCAGCATGGTGGGCCGCGTGCCAATGGACATGCTGCAGGTGCGGCCAGGCCAGGCGGGCGGGCAGGCAGGCAGGTCTGGTCCCCTAGGGGCCTGTGCCCACCCTGCGCCTCCGTCCCAGGTGCTGCTGCGGGAGCACAAGCTCCGCTCCTACACGCTCAATGCCGTGAGCTTCCACTTCCTGGGCGAGCAGAAAGAGGACGTTCAGCACAGCATCATCACCGACCTGCAGGTGCCCCCCCAGCCGCGACCTCTGACCCCGCCTCCTGATCCCATCCCTGTGTCTACTCCACTGACCTCAGCCTTCCACGGACCTTCCTGACTTTGACTCCAACTTCCCCAACCTGTGCTCCTGACCTTCACCTTCACCTCCTGCCCCCAACCCCTGACCATGCCCTGCAGATGTAACTATTCCTGCTCGCTCACGTGACCTCTAGCACCATGACCTCGATTCTGCTGTCACGCACACCAGCCCTTCAAACTGGTCCCTGCTCCCTCTGACCCCCTCGACTCCTGCTCCCCACCCGGACCCTCGCCCTCTCCCTGCCTCCCTGACGCCGCTGCCGGTGCCTGTCCCCAGAACGGGAATGACCAGACCCGCCGTCGCCTGGCGGTGTACTGCCTCAAGGATGCCTTCCTGCCACTGCGGCTGCTGGAGCGGCTCATGGTGCTGGTGAACGCCATGGAGATGGCACGAGTCACCGGCGTGCCCCTGGGCTACCTGCTCACCCGGGGCCAGCAGGTCAAGGTGGTATCCCAGCTGCTGCGGCAGGTCAGTGGGCGGAGCCCCTCCAGTCCCTGGGCTGGGGGGGGGGAGCCTTCCTTCCTGTCGGCGCCCACCCTCCACTTCTTGTCTCCTCCCCTCCCAGGCCATGCGTGAGGGGCTGCTGATGCCTGTCGTGAAGACAGAGGGCGGTGAGGACTACACGGGAGCCACGGTCATCGAGCCCCTCAAAGGGTGAGGGAGGCCCCAAGGCTGGGCTGGGGGGACTGGAGGGGCAGTTGCGGGGGCTCCAGCCCTGACTCTTTCGGCACCAACAGGTACTACGACGTCCCCATCGCCACTCTGGACTTCTCCTCGCTGTACCCGTCCATCATGATGGCCCACAACCTGTGCTACACCACACTGCTGCGTCCTGGGGCCGCCCAGAAACTAGGGTATGGCGCCTTCCCGCAGCACGTGGAGCCCTAGGCCTGCCAGGGGCCCGGCTCAGGCAGGGTGGGGCTGAGGAGAATAGTGGGGAGGGGAGGGGAGGGGAGATGCAAGGGGGGGGTGTAGGTGGGACGCCTGGCGTCACCCCCCTGCTGTCCCTCTGACCCAGCCTGACGGCGGACCAGTTCATCAAGACGCCCACCGGGGACGAGTTTGTGAAGACATCAGTGCGGAAGGGGCTGCTGCCCCAGATCTTGGAGAACCTGCTCAGCGCCCGGAAGAGGTGGGCTGGGGGGGGGGGACCCCCCCGCCCGTCACTCAGAGCTCAGACTTGCCCAGACTCCCGGAGATCCCTGCGCCTTGCGGTTTCCCCCAGCGCTGCCGGCCACACTCAACCGCAGCTGCGTATGAATTAGAACAGGTTGCCCCCTCCAGCCAGCCCCCTCATCCCCAGTGCCGGCCCCTTCTGAGCAGTACACGGCGCATACACCTGCACATGGGACCTCCTGTGCTCAGACCCCCACTGAGACCTGGGACACAGCCCCAGTGGCCTGTGCTTCCCCCTCCCCCCAGGGCCAAGGCCGAGCTGGCCAAGGAGACAGACCCCCTGCGGCGGCAGGTCTTGGACGGGCGGCAGCTGGCGCTAAAAGTGAGCGCCAACTCTGTGTACGGCTTCACTGGCGCCCAGGTGGGCAAGCTGCCGTGCCTGGAGATCTCACAGGTGAGTGCTCAGTCCCCACAGGGGTCGGCTGAGGGACGGGCGACAGAGTGCTGGGGGAACCAGGCCTCTCGGTGGAGGGGCCGCTTGCGGCAGTCTGGGCTTAGGTTGCCCCGGCTCGCCAGCCTTTTGGAGAGGGGTGCCTGAGTGACTGTCCCTTCGGTTCAACGCTCGCCGCCAGACTTCTCCGTGGGTTGGGCCTTGTGCGCTGTGGGCCCAGCAGGTGGCAAAGTGGATGAGAGTGCCGCCCTCCTGCAGCGCCCAGCCTAGTCGGGGCACAGAGGCCGAGGGGAACAGATGTGTGTACTCAGGGACTGTCGCGGGCTCTGCAGACAGATAAGCGGGGGAGGGACCTGGCAGGGCCGGGCTGGCAGGCGAGGCCGAGGACATGGGGGAGAGCCGCGGTTTTACCCATCCTTCACCGGCTGCCTGCAGTCACCCTCACACCCCATGTCCCCAGCAGCTACACCCAGCCCACATCCTTCCCTGGTCCCATGAGGGCGGGTAGCGGAGGGCAGGTCCCCTCCCTCCTGCTGGTAGGAGAACCCAGCAGTTTGTTGGCAGGGGGCAGGGGGCAGGGGGCAGGGGCCGGGCTGGGGATCACCTAACAGCACAGTCAGGCTCTGGCACTTGATTCGCTGTGTGTCCTTGGTCACGGTAACATCAGGTATGAGGGCCCGGACATGAGGACCCCAGGAAGGGTGCCCGGTGGAGGCTTGGTCAGTGCTGTGCTCCGAGGATCAGCTGGCCCAGGGCCTCCCTCCCCACCCCCAGCAGCATCCCAGGCCTGTTTGCCTGAGGCATCTGTGTGCTGGGGCAGAAAAGCAGACCACGGTGAGACCCCAGACGCTCTGAGGTTCAGCCCAGCTGGGAGCAGGGCCGCAGCTCGAGGCCTAAGGGAGCCTTCAAAAGGTCTTCCTGTCCAGCCTCTTCCCCCGGGGCTTGGGTCCCAGTGCATCCCAGCCTTGGTTTCCTCTGTCCACAGGGAGCTCCCTCCTGACCTGGCCGTTGTGTCGGTCCTCGTCCGGCTCTGGGTGAAAGGCCCAGAAGAATTATGGGTGGGAGGGGCCGGGGCATACCCACACCACCTGCAGCTCGGTGGTGGTGGCCCCAAGGCCACCCTCAGATCCAGTGACTTACTAGAAGGACTTAGAGACTCAGAAGAGCTGTTAGACTCTCAGTTAGGATTTGACGCAGCGAACAGAAAGATTCACATCGGCCAGAGGAAAAGGCGCATGGGCAGCGTTCAGTGGTCCCTGCCGGGGCTGCCGTGCAGACAGACAGGGTGCGTTCCTCCCACCAGTGCTGTGTGCCGACATCCATGGGGCATCACCCACCAGTGCTTTTACTGGAGGTTGGTCACATAGGCCTGGCTGACCACTGTGTGGCTGACCTTGGTCTCTAGCCCATGTAGAGGTCAAGGTGATACAGTGTGGCCCCAGGTGAACAAAGGCCGTTGTCAGGCAGGACATTCCCAGGGCTCAGAAGTTCACTCACAGGGGCCAAAAGCCAGGCCTCTTTTCGCGCAAGGTGGACCCCTTCCTGCATGCCACCCTGTCATTGGCCACTCACAGTCCCTGGGCGCCTCCCCCAGCCACCGAGGATGTTTGGCCACCAGGCTTTTTCAGTCCCTGAGCAAGGCCCGCTGCAAGGATGCTGCTTTGCTCCCTTGGGGCTCCCTCACAGGGGCTGCCGCTTCCTGGCTTTTCTCTCCGTCCCGTCCTCCTGCTTCTCTCCCATGTCTCTTTCTCTTCATTTCTTTCCTTGTTTCTCTTTCTCAACCTTTTGGAGCAGGGGGGTGGGATAATTCAATACTGAGTCATTCCAGAAAAAGATAGGAAAGAAAGAGGAACACAGAACAAGTAGAACAAATAAAAGGTAGGTAGTAAAGTTGTGGATTGAAGCCCGGACCTAATGAGTAATCACACTAAATGTAAGTGGCCTAAACACTCTAGTTAAAATTCAAATTGTCCTGCCCTGAGTGGTGTGGCTCAGTGGGTTGGGCGTTGTCCCACAAACCGAAAGGTTTCCGGCTCAGTTCCTGGTGAGGGTTCGTGCCTGGGTTGCGGGCCAGACCCCTGCCAGAGGCAACCAATCAATGTCTTTCTCCCCCCTTCCCCTGTCTTTAACAAAATTAATGAAATCTTTTTAAAAAAATTCAAAGATTTTCTTACTAGACCCAAACAAACAAAAGCAGACGAGTCACACCAATCTGTTGCATTTGCCCCTCCTCACTCCCCAGCCTCAGTTTCCTTGTTTTGTGTTTTTTTTTTTTTTAAGATTTTATTTAGAGGGGAAACGAGGGAGAGAAACATCAATGTGTGGTTGCCTCTTGTGCGCCCCCTTCTGGGGACCTGGTTCACAACTCAGGCCTGTGCCCGGACTGGGAATTGAACCAGTGACCCTTTAGTTCACAGGCCGGCGCTCCATCTACTGAGTCACACCAGCCAGGGCTGTTTCCTTACGTGTAAAATGAGACTGTTGGGCAGGAACAGTTGCTCTGTGAGGCGGGGGCAATGCCTTCCCTGGGCACATTTGACAGTGTGTAGTGTCATTTCCAGTGGTGCAGCGATGGGGGTGGCGCTGCCGGCTTTCAGGGAAGGGACCACGAAGGGACCATGTCAGTGGTCTTGCACCGTGAGGAGCTGCTGTCGATGTCACCGTCACCAGATGTCACATCACCTCTGTGGGGAGACACTGAGCTGATGGCCTCTTCTGGCTCCGGCGTTATCTATGCTCAGTCAGCGCAGTCACCTCCTCTGTGCCAGGGACCCATCTTTCCAACAGGCTGTTAGGGAGCAGCTCAGTCGTCCCGTTTTGCAAATTTGTAAACTGATGACCAGAGGGGCAGAATGGCTCGCCCAAGCCCATGCCTCCAGGAAGCAGTGGAGGTGGGACCCCGAGCCCGCGTCCACTACAGACGGCCCCCAGGTCCTCACCGCGTGGTTCTCTCCGACAGAGTGTCACTGGGTTCGGGCGCCAGATGATTGAGAAAACGAAGCAGCTGGTGGAGTCCAAGTACACGGTGGAGAACGGCTACAGGGCCACTGCCAAGGTCAGGTGCCGCCCACCTGCTGCCCAGAACGCACCTGAGGGCGTTCCTGATGGGGGGGGTTGGGGTCTCTCAGTCACACGACCCCCTCTCCCCCAGGTGGTATATGGTGACACTGACTCTGTCATGTGCCGGTTTGGCGTCTCCTCTGTGGCTGAAGCGATGGCTCTGGGGCGGGAGGCTGCCGACTGGGTGTCAGGCCACTTCCCGCACCCCATCCGGCTCGAGTTTGAGAAGGTAAATGCCCCCTCCCGCTTCTTGCACTCAGAGTGGACAGGTGTTAAGTCTTGCTGGTCTTGGGGAGCCTCTCTTTCTCAGGGTGCCTGCAAAACTTACAGATGCCTCCATGTGGGGTTCCTCTGGCCTGTCATTATCGGGGAAATCCTGATGTTCTCAGGGTCTCCATTTTGGGGGTGCCCTGATTGGGGTACTCGGGTTCATGGGCCCTAGTTTCAAGGTATTTTGCCGTGTGGATTTTTCCGAGTTGGGGGTTTTGGTTTCCTAAACCTCCAAGGTCTGGGCTTTGCATGCTGCATGGCGTCTGGTTTTTGTTTGTTTTAAGATATTTATTTATTTTTAGAGGGAAAGGGAGGGAGAAAGAGGGACAGAAGCATCAATGGGTGGTTGCCTCTCATGCGCCCCCTACTGGCCTGCAACGCAGGCATGTGCCCTAACTGGGAATCAAACCAACAGTCCTTTGCTTCCCAGTCCGGTGCTCAGTCCACTGAGCCACACCAGCCAAGGCTGCACGTTGTCTGTTTTGACAACCTTGTCAGTCTTGGAGCGGCTCTGGTTTGGACTTCCCCAGTACCTGTCAGATGCAGGGTTGGTCCTGGGTGACGAGCACTCTGATAGCCAAGTCCTGGAGGGGGGGGGTGGGGGCGTTGTCCGGTCTCCCTGCTCCTGGTGTGCGGCGGACTTGGGCCGGGAAATCTCCCACCGGACTTTATCCCAAGGGTTCAAAGCAGGGTCAGGCCACAGGGTGTAGCTGCTCTGGGATTCAGAGCCCCCCAGCATGGGGAGGTTTCAGTCTCAGGGCTCACTCCAGGCCTTCATCCCCTCTCTTTGGGGGGTGCCCCCATCTGCCTCAGGTTCTGTCCCCCACTGGGGGCTCTCCAGGCTTCACCCCAGTGCCTGGATCTCCTGTTTAGGGCCTGTTTCTAGGTTTGTCCCCGTCTCTGTTTCCAATTTGGGGCCCCTGGCCTGGGGGTCCCGGCATGCGGAGGGTGATCCCAGGCTCAGGTGTTGGGGTCACAGGGTCCGATCGCTGCTGAAGCATCCCAATCCCAGGTCACAGGAAACATACCCGTCTGTCAGTTTCGGGGGGCGCGTCTCGGGATTGGACACTAGCACCTGCAGTCTCAGGGGTCTCAGTCTCGGGCGCCCCGCAGGTCTACTTCCCCTACCTGCTCATCAGCAAGAAGCGCTACGCGGGCCTGCTCTTCTCCTCCCGGCCGGACACCCATGACCGAATGGACTGCAAGGGCCTGGAGGCCGTGCGCAGGGACAACTGCCCCCTAGTGGCCAACCTCGTCACCGCCTCACTTCGCCGCCTGCTCATTGACAGGTGCGTGTGTAGGGCCTGGGTCCAGATGGGAGGCCAGACCCCAGGCCTCCTCCCGCAGACCCCAGAGCCCCAGCCCCTCCTCCCTGGGGGCGCAGGTGTCAGGCCGGCAGCTTCTCCACCGCGGAAAGAGAGTGGGGTTGGACAGCTGTGGGACTTCAGCCTGTGGCCGGGCCCAGCTCCTCCCCGCCCCGGCCCTCAGCAGCCACTTGTGATGTCCCATCTGGCCCACAGAGACCCACAGGGTGCTGTGGCCCACGCACAGGACGTCATCTCAGACCTGCTGTGCAACCGAATCGACATCTCACAGCTGGTCATCACCAAGGAGCTGACCCGTGCAGCCGCCGACTACGCCGGCAAGCAGGCCCATGTGGAGCTGGCCGAGAGGTCTGTCGGGGGTCTGGACCATCCAGAAATAGCCCTACCTGCCAGCTGAACCTACCACTTCCTGCCTCCCGCCCGCCCTCACCCCCCGGCCTCCCCACAGGATGAGGAAGCGGGACCCCGGGAGCGCGCCCAGCCTGGGAGACCGGGTTCCCTACGTGATCATCAGTGCCGCCAAGGGCGTGGCTGCCTACATGAAGTCCGAGGTCAGGCCCACCTGGGCTGCCCACGCCCGCCCTGCCCTCCCTGCTCTCACTTCTGCTTTCCGAGCCGGTGGGAGGGTGTGCACCCCGTGGGGCCCTGGCAGCCACCCCCAGCACACCCGGGAGTCGGCTCTGTGATGCTCCGCTCCCAGGCCTCCCTGCACCTTCTGGAGGGTCCCCCTGCGCCCCATCCTTCTGACCCCTCCCTGGCTCCCCCTGCAGAGGGGCCCAGCCTCACTGCACACGGCATCCCTCCATCTCTCTTGGTGTCCAGGTCCCCCTCTGTCTCTTTGACCGTCATTTTGAAACCTCTGATTCCCTCAGATCCACACCCTCCCCTGCCCTGCCTGGATGTCCTGCACCCTCTGACCCCCACACTCCTTGCTCAGTCCCTGGTTCTCGTCCAGCCTCCGACTCCAGTCCTTGTCCCCCTCCACCCTTCATCGCTGTGAACTCTGGTCCTTCCATGGAGACCCGAGGGCCTCGCCTGTGGATCACCACACCTGTGGCCAGGGTTCCCCCATGACCTCTGACCCCATCCCAGGCCTGCCACTCCCCACAGGACAGCACTGTGCCCAGTGACCGCCCCACACCGTGGTCCCTGATCTGACTGGAGGACCCATCAGTGGTCTCGGCGCCCTTCACCCCAGTGTTCTGCTCTCGCAGCCGCCGCCCCCCCCCCCCCCCGCCCCGGCCCCCCACTGCTCTGGCCCTGGTGTGGTGTGACCCCGCCGGCCGCTCTGCCCGCAGGACCCCCTGTTTGTCCTGGAGCACAGCCTGCCCATTGACACCCAGTACTACCTGGAGCAGCAGCTCGCCAAGCCGCTGCTGCGCATCTTCGAGCCCATCCTGGGCGAGGGCCGTGCCGAGGCTGTGCTGCTGCGTAAGGGGCGCCCTGGGCAGGCGGGCGGCGGTGCCTAGGGCTCGTGGGAGGGGAGGGGGACACTGGTCCATGCCTGCCCTCACGCCCCACCTGCAGGGGGCGACCACACACGCTGCAAGACCGTGCTGACCAGCAAGGTGGGCGGCCTCCTGGCCTTCACCAGGCGTCAGAGCTGCTGCATTGGCTGCCGCACGGTCCTGAGCCACCAAGGTGAGCACAGGCCCCCGCCTGCCACCCACTTTTGCCCACTGCTGACCAGGGAAAGCCCTGCGCCTGGGTGGGGGTCTCCTCTCTGCAGTCCCCCCAGGAGGGTCCTGGGCCCCCCAGGCCAGGGATTCCCCAGGGTGTTTTCCCCACACACTTGCTCCCTTGTTCTCCGTCTCTGGGGACTTTCAGGAGTCGGGATGGGCAGCGGGCGGGGAAGGGGCAGGGACGGAGTAGCCCAGGCCCTGGCCGGGTCCCAGCTCGGTCCAGCTCTCCTGTGCTGACCACGCCCACCCCCAGGAGCCGTGTGCAAGTTCTGCAAGCCCCGGGAGTCAGAGCTCTACCAGAAGGAGGTGAGGCGACCGGCATGGGCTCGGGGGGGAGGGGGCAGGGCCAGGGCAGCTGCTCAGACCCACCTTCCCCAGGTGTCCCACCTGAATGCCCTGGAGGAGCGCTTCTCGCGCCTCTGGACTCAGTGCCAGCGCTGTCAGGGCAGCTTGCACGAGGACGTCATCTGCACCAGGTGCGCATGCCTGTGGGGTCCGCCGCCGCCGGCCCAGGACCCTCCGCGTTCCTGAGGCCTCACCTCCAGGGTCTCAGGCAGCAGCTTCCCCACCCCACATCCCCTTCCGACCGCAGGGTCTCACTGACCCTTGGCGTCCTGGGCTGCCAGATGGGCCAGTGTCCCTCCCGGGGGATGGGGGTGGGGGCTACTGAGTGGGGCAGGGGCAGGCACCCACTGTCTGCCTGGGAAATGGTTGCGCTGACCCCCCTCCCCCAGGGTGGGGCCGGGCTTTCCCCAGGGAACGGGTGGGCAGGGCGGGTTCCCACGCCAGGTGACAGGTGATATACGGCTGGTGGCCCAGCACCTCAGCGGGCACCCGCTGTTAACAGCTCCTCCACCCCGCCCCCACCTCTGTGCCGCTGAGCAAACAGCCTGCCAGGGGAGGGGGGTGGGTGGGCGGCAGGCCGGGGTCAAAGTCCTGGGAACGGCCGCTTAGGCAGTGGGCTGGGCATCAGGACTCAGGTGCAGCCCCAGGCAGCCAGCCTTGACCCTGACCCCTGACCCCGCCCACAGCCGGGACTGCCCCATCTTCTACATGCGCAAGAAGGTGCGGAAGGACCTGGAGGACCAGGAGCAGCTTCTGAGACGCTTTGGGCCCCCTGGCCCCGAGGTCTGGTGACCTCTGACCTCTGCTGGCTTCCCCTGAGGGCCTGGGGGGGGGTGGGACTGGTGGAGAGTCAATAAAGTTTGGGTCTTTTGTTACCTGGAGCTTTGTGGCTGGTGTCTGGGGGCACAAGGTCCGCTGTCAGGCCCTGGCCCGGGTGGGGCATCTCCACTCTCTAGGATCCCCTGACCCCCAAGATGTCCCCGCTAGTCCCCTCCCCTCTGTGCATGACCCCTGGGCTCCCACCCCTGCTGCCAGCCCATGCAGCCAAGTGCCTCGGTGTCGCCCTGGGGCCTAAGTGAGCACCTATGGGCACCAGCTCCTCTCCACCCTGCCCACCCTCCCTGGGGGCCAGCTGGCCCTCCAGGTGCCAGCCAGTTTCCTCCGGGCCTGGGGCAGCCCCTGGCACAGAGGCGCCCACTCCCCACCCGACCCAGGGGCCTCCCCTTCCATGTCACACCCACGATGTTTCCATCTGAGGGGCCACATCCACTCTGGGCCTGCGTTTTCCTCAGGGACAGCCCGCGGCCCGTGACCCCCACATCGGGCCAAGGGCCCCTCGTCCCCTCTTTTACCTTTTAAGGGCCTCCAAACCCAGCTCTTCTCCCATCTGTACCCCTCAGGGTTACCCTCTCAGTTCCCAACCATGGGGAACCCCAAATCCAGAGGGCTCCTGGGCCCGCCCTCCCTACCACATGACCAAGAGGTTGTGCAATCCGGCCCCCTCCCCTGACCCCCTCCCTGAGGGGATTTTCGAGGAGGGCTGAACTCACGGCACGCTGCCTTCCAGGGGCTGGGCCAGGGTATAAATAGGGGTGGTGGCTGCCGGAGCAGCAGACCCAGCCCTGCTCCACCATGCTCGCCCTGGAGGCTGCTCAGTGAGTGATCCCCTCAACCTGCCTGTGGGACCCCGGCCCACAGCGCCCCCAGCCCATCTGCCAGGCCCCCCCCAGCAGTGGTTTCAGCCGTCAGCCTCGCTGGGGGATGCAGGGGGTTCCATGCTCACTGCTCCCCGTCTGGGTCTCTTTTTTTTCCCCTTCCACCTCTGATTCTCTCCTCCATCCCCTCCCTGTCTCCCCCTGGACCCCACCGACCTTTCTGTGCAAGGCTTGTCTCTCCCTGCTGCTGTTGTCTCCCAGGGGGCCTCCATCTCTGGCTGACTGTCTGTCCCTGGGTCCTGCTGGGTCCCACTCTCTGTGTCTGCTGTCTGGTTCCTGTCTCATCTTTATGTCTCTCTCCTTCACCTATTGCTCCCTCTGTCTGTCTCTCCTCTTTCCAATTCTCTGTCCACTTGTCTCACCCATCCTGTCCCTCATGGGCCCCCCACCCCATCTCTCGGTCACCTCTGGGGCTCACTCAATCCACACGTCTGCATCTGTGCATGCGTGTCTCCCCACCTCCCTTCCCTGCTCTCCGTGTGCCCCCACCGAGTCTCAGTCCCCCCACCTCGGCCCAGGCGCCTCTCCAACTCTCTCTGGGTCCAAGGTGGACCCGTTAGACGGACTGGCTAACGGAGGCCCCCTCCCTGCCCCCACTCGCTCACTGGCACCCACATCTCTCTGGGGACTTTCGCTCCCTCACTTTCCCTACCCCCCCACCAGCCTCTCTCTATGCAAATCCCCAGGGAGGAGGGCATTTGCCTGGCTCCCGCCCCGCACTTCCTGTCCCGGTGGGGTAGTGGGGGCGACTGGTGGGGCTGGTCTCACACACGAACACACAGCAACGGTGGTCACAGCTGCAGCTGCCTCTCCCCACTGACTCCAACCACTTCCAGACTCAGGTGGCTGAAGGCACCCCTGACATGCCCTTGTGTCTCTCCCCCTCCAGGCTCGAGGGGCCGCACTTCAGCTGTCTGGTGAGTTGGGGCCCTGGGGCCAGGAAGGGTGGGAAGACCCACATGGCCCTCTGTGACCTCCCTGCCTCAGTTTCCCTCTCAGCTCCTTCCTGTCACTTTGTCTTTTCTGACCCTCCCTCAGTGTCTTCCACCCACCCCCTCCTCGCTCGCCCCACCCCCATCTCCACAGCTGTTTTCTGAGTCTCTCAGGCTCTGGGTCCACTTCCTTGGGGTGGGGTTGCCGGGGGGCAGTTCTTTGTATCTTTGCCCTTCTGTCTCTTTCTCTGTCCACCCCACATTCGGCACATCTAGTCCTTCCTCTTTCCTTCTCTGGCTTTATATTTTCAAAATTTTTGGTCTGGCCTATATCAGACACACAATACTGTACCTAAAACCCACAGTCCGGTCCAGGAAGTAAAATCTCACTTGTGGCCTTGAAAGACACCCCCTTCGGGTGTCCCACCCTCCTCCACCTGATGAGTTTTGCTTTTTTGAGAAAACGGAGGCCAACTTATTAGAAGTCTGAAAAAATGACACATTTTGTGTTCGGCTCGGTGAGGTCTGACCTTAGGCACACACCGTGCAACGTCGAACCGGACCAAGACGTGATGTCCCGTCACTCAGGAATACCCCCTTACATGGCGTGTCCATCGATTCCCCCCCGATTTTCCCCACCGTGAGTTAGCTTTACCCAGGTTTGAACTTTCCGTTAAGTGAAGCGTGCAGAGTGTCCCCTTTTGGGTCTGTCTTCCTTTGCTCAACACCAAGTATGTTTCAAGCGCTGGCTCTTTTTCCTTGCTGTATAGTACTCCACCACCTGCCCTCAGCCCTGGGGCTCTCCTGCTTTTAATAAAGCTGCTCTGGGTATTCTTGAACTAGGCTATTTTATGGACCTACATTTTCAGTTCTCCTGGGTTCCTACCGAGGAGTGCGCTGGTTGGGTCTCAGGATGATCCGTCTCCAGCTTTAGTCTTGACGAGACTTCAGTTGCTAAAAGCAAAGTCGATTCTTGGGATGAATCGAAGCCACACGGAGGTGAAGAAAGGCAGTGCTGAGGCTTTGCCTATGCAGGACAGCTTCCACGCCCTCCCCCCCTCCCCCAGGGCAGGCAAGGCTGGGGGAATTCTTACGACATGGTGACTGCATCCCCACAGGGGGCCGGGGTTCCTGGGAGCCCTCCATTGTAGCGGGAACTGGCTGCTGTCTCTCACTTTCTGTGGGTGTCTCCCTCTGGGTCCTCATGGGTTCCCCGTGCGGTGTCTGTCTCCTCTCTCTATCTCTCTGTGCATCTCTCTCTGCCCCTGTCTCTGGTGCCTGGTCTTCTCTGTCTCTCTGCCCCTCTCCTGTTCTGGCTGTGTCTCTGTCTCTGTCTCTGTCTCTGAGTGCCTGTGCCTCTTTCTCTCCCTTTCCCAGCCTCGCACCTCCTCTCTCCCATCCCTGTTGGAGGCTCCCACCCATTTGAAGGTTGGGGCCGGAGCTCCTCACAGCCCCAATGACCCCTCTCCCTTCCCTCCACCCATCAGTACCCAGAAGGAGTCTTCTATGACTTGGACAGCTGCAAGCACCCCAGCTACCCTGACTCAGAGGGAGCCCCTGGTGAGTGGCCCTGGCCAGACCCCTCCCCACATGTCCCTTGGGTCCATTTCATGGGTGGGCAGCTGAGGCCCTGCTGGGAGGCGGGGGTTGTCCCATCGCAGTGCAGGGCAAGGTCAGCACAGGCCTTCAGCACCCACCCCCCCATCCTCTCCCGCCCATGCAAATCCTGGGGTCAGAGATTTGCACGGCCCACAATGGCCCCTCTGTGCTAGGGACTTCCAGTGGGAGGGGGCCACAGCCAGACCTCCTGGCTCCTGATGCAGTGCCCTTACCTCCCCCGCCAGACTCCCTGTGGGGCTGGACTGAGGCCCCAGCCATCCCTGCAACCTCCTATGAAGTCTTCGACCAAGGTGTGGTCACCTTCGGCCACGCCCAGGATGTCCAGCTCTGTTATGGACCCTCCCCGACCTACACCCCTGTGGGGAGCCTTGACCCAGCCACCAGCCTGGAGGCCCCGGGGTCCGGCTTCCCAGCGTACCCCACGGAGGACTTTCCTGGCCAGGTGCGGGGCAGGGAGATAACTGGAATCCCCACCATTGGACTGGCGTTTGCTGGGTGCCAGGCACTGTGGTGGAACCTGGCACGTAGCAGGCCCTGCCTCCCTCGGACGAGCCTCCAAGGCTGTGTGCTGTTAGTGCTGTGTCCCATGGGCATGGCGCCTGTCATCCGTGTGGGGCAGGCTTTCATGGACGTGGTCCGGGCATCCCCTGGCTCTGCCATGGAGGGCTAAGCCGAGGCAGGGTGCAGGCTCTAAACAGTGGGGAGGCCCAGAGCCAGGGCCCAGGAGGAGGAGGCAGAGGGAGGGAGAGAAGGGGACCCCCCTTTCTGCAGGTGACCCTGACCTTCCGCAGACCCTGGGCCCCCCGGCCTACGCCCCGTACCCCAGCCCTGTGCTGTCAGAAGAAGAGGATATCCTGCTGGCCAGTCCCGCCCTGGAGGTCTCGGACAGCGAGTCGGATGAGGTCCTCGTGGCTGGCCCCGAAGGAAGGGGATCTGAGGCAGGTATGTGGGAGCAAGTGCGGTGGGGGGACTCCCACTGGAGATGGGAGGGAGGGCTCAAGGACCATGGCTTCCCCAGTCCCTTCCACTGCAGCGCTGAAGGCAGTTCCCAGGTTGCTGTGTGACCTTGGGTAAGGGCCTCTACCTCTCTGTGCCTTGCTTTCCCAATGGGGATGACTGTCCTGGTGACTAGGAGGACTGAGCGGGAGAATGTTGTGAATGAGACAGCAGCGCTTGGCACAGAGTCCGCGCTCGGTGACTCTTCGCCATTACGCTCGACATGACAGCCGTGGAGATAGTCACGTTCTCAGCTCCCACCCAGCAACCCCCGCTTCCTTCCGCGTGCCCGACATCTGTCATGCACCACCTCTGGGAAGTCGGAATCATTAGCAACTTTCTCTACCTGGGCCTCAGTTTCCAATCTGTAAAATGAGCCATCCCTGCCACCCCCATCTCTCGGGGTATGATGGAGATGAACTGAGCTCAGGATTGTTAAGCACCTGGCATGAAGTTTGCAAAGGTAAAATACACACACACGTAAGCTTCAGTTGTAGCTGAAGAGATGGCAGCTCAGAGAGGTTAGGTCACCACCCCAAGGTCACACAGCCTGGAAATGGCAGAGGTGGGGCTGTTGCATCCAGTGCCCTGCTGTGACCACCTGCCCCAGCTCTGGAGGAGCCCAGGAGTCCAAACCACTGGCCTCCCCCAGGATCCCAGTCCCGGTGGGGCTGAGAGGCAGGGAGGCGGGAGCAGGAGAACAGCCAGGCAGATTCAAACCCGCCCTAGGTCTCTTCACCACCAGCCGGCTCTGTTGCAAGCCTTTGAGGCTCACGTCAACCCATTTCACAGAATCTCTCATCCTGGGCTCAACAAATATGTGTTCCTAGGCGTTGGCCACCTAGCGGAGCACAGGGTAGAAGCAAATCCTGAAAAAGAAAGCAGGGAGGGGCTGTGGAAGTTCTTGGGGTAACAGTTTTAGGGAGGGAGGAAGAGCAACCTGCCCGCTTTTGGGGATCACAGAAAGAGCTGGCACCTCCCACGCCCCAATTCTCTGGGTCAGGGGGTGGAGGGGGGAGACTGAGGCTGGGCGGGGGCCGGGCGCGGCAGGCGAGGGCGCGGAGTTCTCGGAACACCTTCCCTAACGTGCCTATTCCCCAAACCTCACAGGGGCCCGCAAGAAGCTGCGCCTGTACCAGTTCCTGCTGGGACTGTTGACTCGAGGTGACATGCGCGAGTGCGTGTGGTGGGTGGAGCCAGGTGCCGGGGTCTTCCAGTTCTCCTCCAAGCACAAGGAGCTGCTGGCGCGCCGCTGGGGCCAGCAGAAGGGCAACCGCAAGCGCATGACCTACCAGAAGCTGGCCCGCGCTCTGCGCAACTACGCCAAGACCGGCGAGATCCGCAAGGTCAAGCGCAAGCTCACCTACCAGTTTGACACTTCGCTGCTGCCGGCCAGCCGCCGGGCCTGAGCCCCCCGGGACTCGCGGGGGGGCTCTCGGGCTCCACACCGGTGTCACGTTGGTGTCCCCTCACCCAAGGTCATAGGGCCCGTGGATCACCCACTCTGTGGGGTTGGGGGCTGCCATAACCCCTAAGCCCTGCCCAGGGCCCCTCTGGGATTCCCTTGTCAAGTCCAGGGTCCCCAGGATCTTCAGGGCTTGGGTCGCAGGACCCATTGACGACTATTACTAAGCGTCTGTGTGGAATGGGTCGGGGCAATGCTTCCAGAAACCCAAGAGCTTCTCCGGGATCCTCTTGTGATGTCTGACCATCCCCCAACCAGGCTGGGGTCCTGAGACCTCTTGTGTGTCTGTGATCCCTCAGTACCACCTGGGGGAGGGGGAGGCCACAGATTTTCACACCAGGAGGGGGCGCTGCCAGCAACCCGGAGCCCTGTCCAGGGTCTCTGGGGTCCCTGCTCAGTGTCAGTCCTTCCTGTCAAATCTGAGATCTTCTGGTTATGACTGGGGCCCTCTGGGACCCCTTTACCATGTCTCAGATCTCTGTGCCCAGCTGTGATTCTTGTCCTATATGTTCCCCCAAATCTCTTGGTCGTCTTTGAGTTCCCCTAATTGTCTGGAACGGCTCTTCTACATTTTTTGTGTGTGTGTGCGTTTGGAATTCTCCAATCACATTTAGGGAGACTCTGGGTTCTTTCGCTCGTGTCTGAAAGACTGTCAGGCCTGCGGTGGGGAGACCTCATCCAACCCTGTCCTGTCTGGGCCCCCTCTGGTATCCCCTCGTCAGTCTGAGATTCTCCAGTCACATCGTGCCCCCACCCTGGGATTTCCACCTGATATGCTCTTTTCGGGGCTCCGCCAGCAGCCCTGAGTTGTCATGGGAACCCCCCTCTCTCCTGGGGTGTCCTCTGCAGGTCTGTGCTGGGGGGCTGCTTTCTGGATGATCTTGGCCGCCCCCCCCCCCCGCCCCCGTCATTTCTAACCAGAGATCTCAAACTTATGACTCCTCACCCCACTCCTTACCCCTCACGGGGCAAATCAGGTCCCCCCCGGTGGCGTTTTCTTTAGTTCACTTTACAGTTTTGTTTGTTTTTGTTTCTTTTGGATGGGGGATCCAAATGGGCTGATATTTCAATAGGAGGTTTTCGTGAAACCCTTTACTTAAAACTTTGCACAACCCAGTGACCGGCTTTGCGGTGTGGAAAGAGGCTGGACCAAGGCCACGCCCCCTACCAATGGACCTCTGTCCTCTAGTCTGTCCTGGACCCCAAGGCCCTTGACTGTCATGCCCTGGTGACTTTTCTCAGTTGCCGTGGCCCTGAACCATTTGCATTTTAACCCCTGGTGTGAACCCAGCTGGAGGTGAAGCCTGGCTGGGCTGCCGGTGTTCTGGCTGGAGTCCCCTCCTCCCCGCCCCGCCCCCCAGGGTTGTCAGAGGCTGCGGCTGACCCCAGAGTCCAGGTCCTTGAGCCTGGGCAGCTGGGGGACCTCAGGTCAAACGTTGATTCTGGGCCTCCGTTGTCCCTTCTGTGAAAGGGGAGAGGAAAGGGAGGGAGATGGTGCAAGTCCTTTGCAGCCCAACGGACAGGCCTTTGATACGTCTGAAATCCACCCCCACCCACTGCAGGGCCGGGGGGATTGGGGGGGGGCAATGAGGAAGGAGAAACAGGGACCGGGAGAGGGAAGAGGTCCTCACAGAGGCACAAAGTAGCTGGTAGCAGAGCCCAGAGCCCCCCTCCCTACCTGGGGGAGGGGGCCAGCGTGGGTGGGAGGGGTGTAGGGGGGACAAAATGCCTTCCCAAGGGCCTCCTCTTGCAAATGAGTTACCTTTTGCAAAAACTATCATCACCCCAAGCGTGGAATGGAATAAAATAAAATAAAACAAATCAAGGTAGAGACAGACCTTGTAGGACCCTTTGTTAGGGACTGCTATGCTGCTGGCCCTCAGAGATGCTGGGACAGAGGCTGTCAGAGCTGGACCAGGCTGAGCCTTGGAGGCCCGGTAAGGGGCTCTGCCTGACCATTGAGGTTCTTCCCTGTCCTCTCTGTGCTGCCCTTTCTGGCTGGGTCTCTGCCCCTCACTCGTAGCCCCTTTCTAGCTCTGCCCTTCCCTGAATTTCTGTCCTCCCTCTCTGAGTCTCCGTCCCCACTCTCTGGATACAGCCCGTGGGCTGGCGGGGCAGGGCGCCCTCCTGGCTCCCGCGGCTCCACCTGCGCTCCGGGCCCGCGGGAGCGCTCTGCTAGTCTGCCTGGCAACCCGTGACGCCACGCGAAGGCTGCCACCGGGTTGGCTGCGCGCTCCCGGGAGGCGGGGAAGTTTCCGGCTCAGAGGGGGTTTTGGAAAGGGGGAAGGGGCAAATGGGCAAGAAGAAAACCTGGAGGGGGTTGTCCTTCCTTATACCGAGTCGTCACCCTGCGACACCACCTCCCCACCACCCGGTCCTTCACCTTAACCTCAAGCCCGCCACGCCCTTCTTGTCCCTCTCTCCCATAACACCTGGGGTCCCCAAGACCCTCTCTCCCCATCCCCTCTCCGCCACGCGGCGTCCAGCCACCCCCACCCCCATTCAGAAAGCCACAGGTCCCCCTGCCGGGAAGGGCGCCAACGTCCGGGCACCCCTCCAGGGTCTTCCCGGCCTCCCCACCCGCCCCCGCTGGCGGCACGCGCGTCCAGTGCCCGCCGCGCCCGCTCCGGGAATCGTCCTGCGGAGCCGTCAGGGCGCGGTCCCAGGAGGGGCAGCGGCCAGTCCGGGGTCCCAGGTGGCCGGGTCCCCACGCCTGGGCTGGTGCTCGCTTCCGGGGACGGACTTCGGAGTCCCCGAGCCTCAGTGCCCGCCCTGCGGGCGCAGAGATCTCCTCCCCCGCCAGCCGTCCTGCCTCCTCTGGGAAACTGGACCCTCCCCCTGGGCTCTGGTTTCCCGAAAACCACTGACTTGCAGATACTAAGAATGGCTTTCTAGACCCTGTCTTCTCCCCACCCCCACCCAGGAGTTCAGGCCCTCATCCTTCTCCTTTCCCCCAGCACCTAAGAATCTGGACTCCAGGTCCTCTCTGCCCTCGGACCCAAGAGACCAGGCCCCCCCAGCCCCTCCTCCTTCGGACCCGGGAGTCCAGGCCCCCAGCCCCTCCTCCCTCAGACCCAGGTGTCCGAAGACATCCCCCTCCTCCCCGGGGACCTGGCGGGGACCTGGCGGTCAGCCATCTCTCCTTGTTGGGCTGTCCGTCGATTGCGCGGTAGAACAGGCGGGCCGCGGGGTGGCAGGGGAGGGTGGGGAGGCCACGGATGCCTCCCGGAGCCTCCTGGGAGTCACTGCACTTTTTAAAGAGTTCCCCTTGGAGGCCCACCTGTCCTCCCCAGGGCCCAGAGGGACGCAGCTGCGGTCAGCGGAGCCGGAGGAGGTTTGCAGTCATGCCTGAGGCAAAGCCAGGTGGCTTTCCGCACTCCCTGAGTGGAGATGGGTCCTCCTTTCTGAACGGGGACGAGGGGCTCCTCTTTTTGCGATGTTGGGAGAATGGGGGGCCTCCTCTGTGTGGGGAGGGGTTCCCGCCCTTGGGTGGGATGGCGGTCCCAAAATCTGTGTTGGGTGGAGGGTCCCCTTCCCTGTCCGGTGAGGGGATTTCTTTGTAGGGAGGTAGGAGGCCCATCTCTGGGTGCAGATGGAGTCTCTGACCTTGAGCCCTTCTTTTGGGTGGGGATGGGCGTCCTGTGCGTGGCGATCGGGGGCTCAGTTGGGCCACTTGTCCGAGGCTTGGGGGTTTTCTCCGTAGGGGATGGGGTCCTCCTGTGTGTAGAGATTAAGGATCCTGTCTGTGGTGAGGAGACCTCTGTATGAGGATGAGGGACCCCCTTTCGACAGGAATCAGGGCTCCCCACGTAGGAATGAGGGGACCTTCCCAAAAGGGCTGAGAGCCTTACTTTAGTGCAGATGGCGGGGAGGGGGGGGGGCTTTGAATGGGCCTGGGCGGGCCGGCGGCACTTCTTGGTATGAAGACAGGGCTTCCTCTCTACAAGGAAATGAACAGAAGAGAGAAGTCCCCGGGGGGTGGGATGCCCTCTTCCCGGGGTGTCCAAGCCACCGGCACCAGGTCAACTGGGCTGTGGGGTGGGGATCCAGTCCCTCAGTGCGGCTGGGGCCCCAGTGGGCCAGGAGCCAGCAGGCAGGGCAGAGATGCTGTGGTCAGCACGAGGTGTCCAGTTTCCAGCCCTGGGGAAGAGCTAATTTTACCCCCAGGACCAAAAGGTTAGGGCCCTGTGGCCTGGACGGACGGGACAGAGCCTGCCTGGGACAAGGGGAAACCTGATCCCACAGACTCGGGATTAAAGATAGATTTACGGTAATCTGTGTGGACCGGCTGGGCTCCCCAGTGCCAGGGAGGAGCGAGAGACTCCTGGCCTCTGGAAGGGGAGGGGTTGAGCATGAGCTCCATTCTGAACACCTGTCCCACAGCGGCCAAGAAGGCCCCCAAAGGCAAAGATGCGGCCAAACCAGCTCCCAAGGAAGCTGCTCCAGAAGAGGCTGCTCCCAAGGAGGCTGCTCCCAAGGAGGCGCCCCCAGAGGGGGCTCCCCCAGAGGAGGCTCCCCCAGAGTCCCCCAAAGGTGAGATAGGGTCTGGTGGACTCAGCAGAACCTAGACCTCATCCCCCAGGCTCCCCTGGCCTCTCTGCACCCTCTCTGCCCTCTACAAGTCCCCACAGCTGACCCGCCCCTCTCCAGCCTCCCAAGGCTCCCCAGGGCCCCCAGGACCCCCAGGACAGAGCACAGCCCCTCAGCCTGGCCTTCAAGCCCCCACCCAACACCTGGCTGATGCATCGCCAAGTCCCGCCAGCGTGGAACGCCCCGCGCATCGTTACCCCTCTCCTCTGGCACAGCCCCATTCAACACTACCCAGTCCACCACCCTACTGTCCACAGGTGGGAAAGCTGGGGCCCGAAGGGGTGGGCGGGCTTAGCCAAGGTCATGCAGCTTCCTGGGTGACACGAGGTCATTCCCAGGTCGGGAAAAGCCACTTCATGCCAGGGCCTTTGGCTTCAGAGCACAGGGTCCCTCCCTATCTCTAAGTCTGGTCCCGCAAAGTAGCCTATTGCCCCTCTCCGCTGCCTCAGACCCTAATTCCGTCTCCCACCAGAAGTTCCCTCTGAGGAGCAGTCCCCAGTCGCCGAAGAGCCCAGTGGTGTTTTCCTGAAGAGGCCAGACTCTGTGTCGGTGGAGAAAGGTGAGGGGAGCCTGAAGAAGGAGGGTCTCAGGGCCTAGACCCCTGGGTCCGAGGGAGGAGGGGCCTGGGGGTTCCCAGACTCACAGCCCTCTCTGTAGAGTCTCCTGGTCCCTCTCATCCCCGCCTCCTTCATCCCCCCACCCAGGAAAGGACGTGGTGATTGTGGCCAAGGTGAATGGGAAGGAGCTTCCAGGCAAACCGACCATCAAGTGGTTCAAGGGGAAATGGATGGAGCTGGGCATCAAGAGCGGGGCCCGATTCTCCTTCAAGGAGGCCCACGACTCCGCCAACAATGTGAGGACCCTGTGGGATGTGAGGGTAGGGGGGCTGGGGCTGGCGGTTGTGCAGGCCCTGCTTTTCAGAAGGCCTGGGAACATCTGAGGTGTAACCATGGGCCTGGATCTCCACAGATGGAGAACGGCACCTCCAGGGGTAGAGGTTGTGCCGGCTGCTCGGTGGAGGTTGTGCTGGGCAGAAGGGGAGAGCACTGGGTTAGGCAGGTTGCTCTTGGGCAAGGTGTATACATTCCCAGAAAAGTCTCAGGGGGTCTGGGGCCTGAGCCCCCAGGGTCAAGATTGTCTCGGCATGGGAAGAGACAGCTGCAGGGTGAGGAAAGGACATGGAAGAAGATTTGTGGAGGGGCTCGGGGAGTTGGGTGTGGGGTGGCACTGGGGGCGGTCATGTGAACCCACACTCCTGGTCCCGGCCCCCAGGTGTACAACTTGGAGCTGTGCATTGCGAAGGTGGTACAGGAGGACCGCGGTGACTACCGCCTGGAGGTCAAAGCCAAGGACACCTGTGACAGCTGTAGCTTCAACATCGATGTGGAGGGTGCGCTGATGGGGGTGGGGGCCATGGGCTGTGGGTCTGGGGCCAGTGTAGGAAAACGTACAGATGTGAGGGTGAGGCAGGGTACAGATTCGGGGGTCAGGGTGTTCCACATTGGGGAGAGAGTCGATGTGCTGAGATCGTGAGGGGCTGAAGGGCTCAGGCTTCCCAGGTGCGCCTGCAAAGGCTCAGGAGACGAGGTGTCAGTCCTGGGGTCACGGCATATGGGCTCGAGAAAGAAGCCGCAGGGGCTTGGGAAGCGAGGGAGCTCAGGGTTAGAGAATAAGGGCCTGTGGGTTTAGGATGAGGGTGTACGGGATTCAAGGGAGGTTACACAGATTTGGGGGCACGTGTATGGAGCCCTGAGGGTGTACAGGCACTAGGGGAGTCTATAGTCCAGGATGGGGGGGGGCTGCAATCGGGAGGGCATAAGGAATGATCTTGCCTGGGCCTGGGGAGAAGGGCAGGCTAGCTCAGATGCAAGAGGCACAGGCTGTGCAGAGAAGGCAGTGCACGGTGGGCAGGGCATGCATCCAGAAGCAGAGGGCGTCTGGGCCCCACTGAGAGGGTGTGCTGGCCCAAGAGGTGGGAAAAGAGGCAGCACAGGCCTGTGGCGGGGGGCTCCTGGTCCTGGATCAGGACTTGCCTGCAGCTGACCTTCCTGTCCCCCCATTGCCTTTCCCCAGTGCCCCGACAGGACTCCTCTGGGCAGAGTCTAGAAGACTTCAAGCGTTCGTGAGTGGCCCTGGACCCTGGGGACACGGGGAGGGGCTACCTAGGGAGAAGGGAGGGTTGGGGAAGGCAGGACGTGGGGACCCAGGGTGAGTCTGGGGGCACCTCAGTGGAGTTCACACCTCCTCTCAATGGCCACAGGAATGAAGGGAAGCCCGAAGATGCGGGTGAGCTGGATTTCAGCAGCCTGTTGAAGAAGAGGTGAGCCCAGCCCTCGGGCATAGAGAGGGGAGCTGGAGGCCCAAGGAGGAGAAGGTGTGGGTGAGGCCCCACTGCCCCCAGTGCCGTCATGGACTGCCTGCCCACCCCTCCAGCACTGCTCCATCCACCCACTGCCTGCCCACCCACCCACCCACCCTTTAACCCTTCCTCCTGACACCCACTGTCCTGTCCACTCAGGCTCCAGTTCACCTCCTCATCTACTTGTTCACCCAGCCCAACATCTGTCCAGCCATTGGTCCACGCACCCACCAATCTCATCCACCCATCCAACCAGCTCTCTGTTCCTTCATCGACTAATCCATCTCTCCACCCACCTGCCCATTTGCCCATCCACCCACCCACCCACCATCTTCCCACCTGTCCTTCTGTCCACTGGCCAGCACCCTCAGCCCCCCGGTTCTGAACAGGGAAGAGATGACTCCTGATGTGGGGGCCAGAAACATCCCTCTGGGCAATGTGGGGGCACCCTGGAGAGGGAGGGGGAGACTGGAGGGAGGCCAGGGGGCCACGGGCCTAGAGGGAGAGAGTAAGGAGAACAGGCCCAGAGACAGAAAGGGACCTGGGCGAGTCACACAGCAAGCGGGTGGAGAAGGCAGCGGGAGACCGTGTGGTGGCCGTCCGTCTGTCCCCGCCCTCAGGGAGGTGGTGGAGCAGGAGAAGGAGAAGAAGAAGAAGAAGGACGAGGATGACCTGGGCATCCCGCCCGAGATCTGGGAGCTCCTGAAAGGGGCAAAGAAGAGCGAGTACGAGAAGATCGCCTTCCAGTACGGCATCACCGACCTGCGGGGCATGCTGAAGCGGCTCAAGAAGGCCAAGGTCGAGGTCAAGAAGAGTGAAGGTCAGCGAGGGTCTGAGAGAGATGGGCCCTGCTCAGAGGAACCCCAGCATCATGGGGATCTGATGTTTGGACCCCGGATCTGTCTTTTGGAGGCCCCCATGTAATACGGGCCTGTTCTCAGGAGCCTCCGAGTTCATAGGAGGCTTCTTGACTTTGACCTTGGAGAGCCCAGGGTCTGGGGAGGAGGGCTTGGCAGCTTGAGGGATGACCAGAGCAGGGAGAACCTCTGAGCTCCATCTGCCTGCACCCTTCCACCTCCATCCAGCCTTCACGAAGAAGCTGGATCCAGCCTACCAAGTGGACAGGGGCAACAAGATCAAGTTGGTGGTGGAGATCAGTGACCCGGACCTGCCCCTCAAGTGGTTCAAGAATGGTCAGGAGATCAAACCAAGTAGCAAGTAAGTGTGTGGGCCAGTCCCTGGGTGGGGGAGACGTGGAGCCCAGAGACGGCACCTGGAAATAAGGCTGGTCACTCTTTTTTTTAAGACAATATTTTATTTATTTATTTTTATAAAGTTTTTTTTAAAAAAGATTTTATGTATTTTATTTTTAGAGAGGGGGGAAGGGCAAGAGAAATAGAGGGAGAGAAACATCAATGTGTGATTGTCTCTGGCAAGCGCCCCCTACTGGGGACCTGGCCCACAACTCAGGCATGTGCCGTGACTGGGAATTGAACCAGCGACCCTTGGTTCCCAGGCTGGCGCTCAATCCACCAAGCCACACCAGCCAGGGCCTGGATGGATTCTTTATTATTATTATTTTTTTCTTGGCTGTGTTTCTCAATTTGTCAGCATGAGCATTTGGGATAAGAAACACAGTTACATTAGTTAAGGTGCAGGTTCAGTTGCTGTACCAGAGTCCCTAGAATACATTAAATTAGATATATGTCTGGTTGATGTAGGGGGGGGGGGGGGCACCTCTTCTCTCAGAGACTTTTCCGAGACCTAGCGTCCTTATTTTTGGCGACACTGTCTACCTGGTGGAAGGTGGGTCGTAGGCACATCTCCGTCTGGCGGACAGGAAAGGGAGAAGGTGAGAAATCCAGAGCCAGCCCTAGAAGTTGGAGATGACCTACCAGTTACGCACATCACACCCGCTGTGGTCCATTGGCCCCGAACTCCTGGGGCAGCCCTCACAGCTGCAAAGGAGGCTGGGAAGTGTAGTTCTCTGCGGGGGATGGCCGTGTGCCTCTGCTAAGCGGAAGGAGAGGCTGGGTGAAGGTGAACAGTTAGCATTTCATCTGTGGGTACTTGAATACTAGAAGTTGGGCTGTCTGTGCGCTCCGGAACAATTTCTCTCTGAGCGGGAGTGACTGGCCTGAGAACTGGCGGACGGATCTACCCCAGAGCTAGCGTCTGCGCAGTGGCCCGGACTGAGGTGAGGTTTTTGCACCAGGTACGTGTTTGAGAATGTGGGTAAGAAGCGAATCCTCACCATCAACAAGTGCACGATGGCGGATGATGCCGCGTATGAAGTCGCGGTCGCTGATGAGAAGTGTTTCACGGAGCTCTTCGTCAAAGGTGAGGCCGGGGTTTGGGCCGAGCTTGGGGATTGGGGTCCTGGAGGGGATTGTGGAACTACTTGGCCTCCTGTCCCCACTGTGCCCACAGAACCTCCTGTCCTGATTGTGACACCCCTTGAGGACCAGCAGGTGTTTGTGGGCGACAGGGTGGAAATGGTAGTAGAGGTGTCGGAAGAAGGTGCCCAGGTCAAGTGGTAAGTGACCCTCCACCCTGACCTCCCCATCCAGGTGCCCGCAGCTTTTCCACATCAGCCCTGACCTTCACAGCCTCTCTTGCAGACTGGGGACCTTTACCCGGTTGTCCCCAGGAGACTTCAGCCTTTCTAAATGCTGACCTTCACCCTCTAGAAATTCTAGAAGAATGTCTCCCAATGCCAACACCTTTTCCTGATCCCTGCTATTTCAGGTTTATTAAATCATGTATTCATCCATTTGACCACTTGTCCGTCCTTTGGTCTATCCGTTCATCCAGGCAGCTTCCCATCCCCCCACCCACTCATCCGTCTGTTCATCTGTTCATCCCGTTCATTGATTTGTTTGACATCCAGCCTAACTTACTCATCCGCCCACCATCCATCCATCTGTCCATCCATCCATCCATCCATCCACCCATCCACCCACCCATCTGCCCACCCATTTGTGTATTCCCACATTAACTCACCCATCTGACAAATATTTATTGAGCATCTATTGTGTGGTGGCATTCTTCGATATGTTGAAGATATAATGGAAACAAAATAAACCAGCACAGTACCTGCCTTCCTGGAGTTTATATAGTCTGGTCAAGTCTCTGGAGTGTGTGGGTGTGAGAGGCGGAGACAGGTATCAGTCATGTCATCCCATGACGAAATGTAAAAGTTCTGTTCTGACAAGTGTTTCAGAAGAGCCATCACGGATGCTGTAACCACTTTTTAATAGGAAGAAGGGACTTGGGAAGTCAGGGAAGCCTTCCTGGAGGAGTTGACGATTGGGCTGAGATTGGAGTGATGAGGAGGTAGAAGGGAAGTAGGAAGGAAGAAGTGTCCCAGGAAGGAGGAGCACCATTTACAGAGGTCACAATATTTGGCATTTCTCTGTGACCTCAGGATGCCCCCCATGTCCTGTTCTCTGCCCTGACCTCTTTTTGTGTCCCCTGACCTTCAACTGGGACCTTGAGGCATCTCCTGGTGGCTTGTGACCTCTTTTTCTTCCTGTGACCCCCACCTGGGACCCATTCATTCAAGATGCCTCTGCCAAGCTTCATCTCTGCTCCCTCCTGTGACCTCTCTTTGGACTCCTGAGCTCCACTGAGGACGGTCTTTCTTGCCCCTGACTCGCCCTCTGACATCCAGAACCACGGCTGTGCAGGCCCCTCACCTCCCCCTTCACGTCCCCTCTGCCCAGGATAAAAGATGGGGTGGAGATGACGAAGGAGGATTCCTACAAGGCGCGGTACCGCTTCAAGAAAGACGGGAAGCGTCACTTGCTCATCTTCTCAGAAGTGACCCTGGAAGATGCGGGTCGCTTCCAGGTCATGACCAACGGCGGACAGTGCGAGGCCGATCTCATCGTGGAAGGTACAGGGCCTGCCGGTGGGGCAGGGGCTGCAGGGACAAGCTTGTCCTCGCTGCTCTAAGTTGCTCAGACCCCAGATTTCGGAATTGTCCCTGATGCCTCTTTGCCTCACATCCTGCATGCGATGCACGAGCAAGACCTCCGAGCAGATCCTGCCTCCGCCCCCGTCTCCATGCACGCATGCGCAGACCACTGCTGCAGTCTCCTCGCTGCTCGCTCTGTTTCCACGCTGGCCCCACATCTACACACACATACACACGCGTGCCAGCCAGCGTAATCTGTGTAAAAGGCATGTCAACCTTGGCCAG
Organism: Macrotus californicus; assembly: GCA_007922815.1. NCBI lineage: Eukaryota > Metazoa > Chordata > Mammalia > Chiroptera > Phyllostomidae > Macrotus > Macrotus californicus. The sequence continues at coordinate 64,419 of VMDR010003508.1, forward strand.
GTGGCTCCATTCGTTGGAGCGTTGCCCCATACAACAAAAAGGCTGAGGGTTCGATTCCCGGTCAGGGCACATGCCTAGGTTGTGGGCCCAATCCCTGGTCGGGGCGCGTATGGGAAGCAACTGATTGATGTCTCTTTCTCTCTAAAAAAATAAAATAAAATAAAATCAATAAACATATCCTTGGGCGAGTATTTAAAAAAATGTAAGTCCGATGGTGAACACATCCTGTAGTCTAGGTGACAGTGTTATTCCCACGTGCACTTCCTGGTTCTCTAAGTCGTCACCGTCCAGGGAAGCTGGGTGCAGGGTCCATGGGACTCTCTGTGCTATTTTTGCAAACTCCTGTGAGTCTATAATTCTTTTTTAAGATTTATTTATTTATTTATTTTTAGAGAGAGGGAAAGGGAGGGAGAGAGAGAGAGAGAAACATCAATGTGTGGTTGCCTCTCACGTGCCCCCTACTGGGGACCTGGCCCACCACCCAGGCATGTGCCCTGACAGGGAATCCAAATGGCAACCTTTTGGTTCGCAGGCCAGCGCTCAATCCACTGAGCCACACCAGCCAGGGCTATAATTCTTTAAATAGGCAAAAAACTCAAGTCATGTATGGGCCAAATAAATTATGTCATATCCATATGTAGCCATAAAAAGGGAAAGTGTCTAATTGACTGATGTGGACGTATTTCCAAGATACAGTAAGTCCTTACTTAATGTCGTCGACCGGTCCTTAAAAGTGTGGTGAAATGGTAGGTAATGGAACCACCTTTACCGTGAGCTAAGTGACATTAACAAGATTAGGTTCCCTGCGACTTCTGATCAATGCTGTAACAAGCGATGTTGAAAGAAATGGCGTTATTCAAGGACTTGCTACATATTATTAGGTGAAAAAGCAAATATGCTATTATCTGTGTGTGGGGGGAAGGAGGGAGGGTGGAGAGGAAGGAAGGAAGGAAGGGAGGTACATACACACATCTGCTTTAGACTGGATGCATGATGCCTTCAGAGAAGGGACCTAGATCCTTGGAGGTGGATGGGTCTGAGATTTTCCCCTGCATATCTAAATCTTCTTCTTACTTTATTTTTTTTACCATGGAAATGCATTGTTTTATTTATTTTTTAAAAGTTGTATTCATTTTTAGAGAGAGGGGAAGGGAGGGAGAAAGAGAGGGAGAGAAACACCAATGTGTGGTTGCTTCTTGCATGCCCCCTACTGGGGATCTAGCCCCCAACCCAGGCATGTGCCCTGACTGGGAATCGAACTGGCAACCTTTTCATTTGCAGGACAATGCCCAAGGCACTGACCCTCACCTGCCAGGGCAGCATTGTTTTATTTAAAAAATAAAAAAATTTGTAAAATGTCGGACAGATCCCAGCTGTCCTCCCACCACCCTGCGTGGCTCTGCCTTGCTCAGATTCAACAGGAAGTCCTCTCCACGACCCACACTCCCCAGGCTGTGGCCCTGTCTGCCCCGCCCCGCCTCGGCTGCCTCTCTCGTCTGTCTGCATCCGCCTGCTTGTTGTTTCTGCGCCAACAAGCCTGCTTCGCTCCGCAGGGCCTTTGCGCATGCCGTTCCCTCTACCTGGGGGACTCCTGCATCTTCTCGTGGACTCAAGCTTTGTGGCTCCCCCTTGTTGTGTGTTTATGTGTTTCCCTGTTCACTGCCTGTCTCCCAGCTACAACCTGAGCTCCACGAGGCCAGTGATTGTTTCTGCATTGTTTGTGGCTATTTCCTCAGTGCCTGGAACAGTCCTCGGCACATAGTGGGTGCTTGCAAATATTTGTGGACTGACTGGAGTTGTGACGGCCCTGTCTCCTTCTCTCCTCATCCAGAGAAACAGCTGGAGGTCCTGCAGGACATTGCGGATCTGACAGTGAAGGCCTCGGATCAGGCCGTGTTCAAATGTGAGGTGTCCGACGAGAAGGTGACGGGCAAGTGGTACAAGAATGGGATCGAGGTGCGGCCCAGCAAGAGGATCACCATCTCCCATGTAGGCAGGTGTGAAGCAGACTGTGGGGATGGCTGGGGGACGGGGCATGTGTGTATGAGCCAGCTCTAGCTGCATAACGACCATCCTTCAACTTAGTGGTTTCAAAAAAAAAGGACTTACTGGATTGAGTCTGTGGGCCGGCAGGAGGCTGGCTGATCTCGGATGGCCTGTGTCACGTCTCTGTGATCAGCTGAGTGTTAGCTTTGCCCAGCTTCCTATGCTCTGTCAGGACCTGAGCTGGGAGGATGGGCTGCCTCTGCACTGGTCCCTGTGATGGCTCATCTCCTGATAGGGCTAGTCCTGGCATCGTGATGCAGTAGAAATGGGCTCTGAAGGAGAGCAAGGGAGCAAGACTCTATGGCCTGGGCTGGAACTATCTCCATACCACTCCCACCATACTCTCTTGGGCAAAGGAAGTGCAGGGTCCCCTGGCCAGAGCAATGGATAGAAAGAGGGGAAAACTTGTGGCCATATTTGCAGACAGTCTACTATGGTGGGGGGTGGGGCAGGGGGGGCGGGTCTAACAAAGAAACATGGGGCTGGGCCCTGACTGGTGCAGCTCAGTGGTTTGGGCGTCATCCCACAAACCAAAAGGTTGCTGGTTTGATTCCCAGTCATTGATGTGCGAGAGATACATCCATCAGTTGGTTGCCTCTCACACGCTGCCTACTGGGGACCTGGCCCGCAACCCAGGCATGTTCCCTGACTGGGAATTAAACTGGCAACCCTTTGGTTCACAGGCCAGCACTCAATCCACTGATCTACACCAGCTAGGGCTCGGGGATTTTTTTAAGTGCTTTACAACCCTGGGGTGCATTGTTATCATTACCTGTATTTTACAGATGAAAAATGAGGCACAGAGAGGTTAAGTAACTTGCCCAAGGTCACACAGCTAGTAAGAGGCCAAGCTGAGATTTGAACCCAGCATTCCAATGGCCAGAATGAAAAGGGTGGGTGTGAGCCTGTAAATTGCATTGAGGAGGATGTTTTTCCACGGTGGTCCCCAGGGTGACCTGGCCTGACACATGCCCTCTGCCCCAACCCCTTAGGATTCACAAGCTGGTGATCGATGACGTCCGCCCTGAGGATGAGGGAGACTACACGTTTGTGCCCGATGGCTACGCCCTATCTCTCTCGGCCAAGCTCAACTTCCTGGGTGAGGAGGCCCCTGTTCCCCCACGGTTCCCCTTAGGATTAAGCTTCCCTGACTGCACCCGGGGGCAGGGTAGGGAACAGCAGGCGTTTGCCAATCATGGGGACAGTCAGACAGAAGATGGGGGAGAGCACTGGGTATGCCACAGCGTGAGCATGCGGGGACATGTGGGACAGTCACAGCAGCCCTGAACCCACCCAGCATCCCAGGTGCCAGGGTGACACCAGATCCTCCTCTCTGCCTTGGGTGTGAATGTGGGATCAGGGGCCCGCTGGATTTAGACCTAACTGTCTAGTCTTCTGTGTTCCCCAGAAATCAAGGTGGAGTACGTCCCCAAGCAAGGTAAGGACTGGAGCTGCTTTGGTAACTGAGGCCTGGACCCTGGGTCTGAGGGAGGAGGGGCTCCTGGGTCTTCATGGCTGTTGGAACCCTGCTTCTCAGGAGATCCTGTGGAGGGAGGAATGGGACAGTCCCGCTGTCCACTTCCAAGTTCCCCACAATCTCGTCTCTGCCACCAGAGCCACCGAAGATCCACCTGGACTGCTCGGGGAAGACCTCAGACAACTCAATCGTGGTTGTGGCTGGGAACAAGCTGAGGCTGGACGTTGCCATCACAGGGGAGCCCCCTCCTGTGGCCACCTGGCTGAAGGGGGATGAGGTAGGGCAGGCTTCCCCTGGGCACTATCTGTCCCTCTCAGCTCTGCTGGGCTACTTGAGGCAAGTTGCTTTCCCTCTCTGAGCTGCAGTTTCATTGTAAGATGAGGATTATGATTCCTTCTTCAGGGGTTTGTTTTGAAGATTGGAAATTACATTTGTCCACCCCATGGCACTGTCCCAACACATGGTGGGTGCTCCGTCCATCCGTCTATCCATGCATCCTTCATTCATCCACCATCTTCCCATTCATCAGTTAATTAATTCGTACATCCATTCACTCACCCAGTATTTAATCAATTTGTCCATCTATTATTCATCAGCCACCCTAGTTATCCACCCATCCATTCATCTATCTATCCATCCAACAAATATTTTTACCTTGCACGTTCCAGGCCCTGGGACAGTTAAATTTTTCTTCTCTCTGGGCTACAGTTTCCTCTTCTGTAAAAGGGACAGGCTCAGGGCTCATTCATTCCTTCACTCGGCAAACACCCCCTGAGCCTTCCTCTGTGCTGGGCTCCATGCTCAGGCACTGAGGTTATAGGCCTTCCGTGAGGGAGGCAGACAGGTGCCCAGATGGTCACCATCCAGGATGATCGATGTGAGATAAAGGGAGGTACCTGAAACTGTGGGAATTCAGAGGATGGGGCCATCACTGCCCATTGAGAGCATCCAGGAATGCTTCCTGGAAGAGGTGACTTTTGGGAAGGTCTTAAAGGATGAGTAACAGGAGAGCAGCTAGAGAACTGGGTGAGGGTGCTGTGTGGGACCGGCCAGGGTGGTGTTTGGAGGGTGAGGAGGGCCGTAGGGGGTGGTGAGGCCGCGCAGGTTCAGCAGGTCATCTTGTGCTGGTTCGCGGCCTTGCTTGTGGTATGGCCATGGGCGGGCACGGGAAGATTGTGCGCAGGGGAGGGGCAGAGGCAGGTCTGGACCTGGGGACGTGGGGTGAAGCAGAGGCAGAGCCCGGCCATTTGGCGGCTGTGTCCAGGTGTTCACGGCCACCGAGGGCAGGATCCGCATCGAGCAGCGTGTGGACCTCAGCAGCTTCGTGATCGAGAGTGCCGAGAGGGCGGACGAGGGCCGCTACACCATCAAGGTCGCCAACCCCGCTGGCGAGGATGTGGCCTCTATCTTCGTGAGGGTTGTGGGTGAGCAGGGGGAGCTGAAGGCACTGAGCTCGGGGGTGGTTCCCCGAGGCTGTGAGGGGCCCCTGACTCTTCCTGCCTCCCACCCAGATGTCCCAGATCCCCCGGAGGCTGTGCGTGTCACCTCGGTTGGAGAGGATTGGGCCATCCTTGTGTGGGAACCACCCAAGTTTGATGGGGGGCAACCAGTCACCGGTGAGTGCCTGCATTCCACCAGCGTTCCCATGACCTCCAACTTCCTGTCCCCCGATTTCTCTTTGACCTCCGAGAGTCCTTAGCCTCCCCAGCGGTGCCCCTCTGAGACCTGGTTTCCATCTTTGACATCTCGGGATCCGTTCGGTCTTTGTGTTGCCCTTTACTCTCTAATGATCCAGGAATCCTCACTTGGGTCAATGGCCTGGGATTTTCTATGACCCTTGACCCTCTGGTTCCTGATTTATGACCCTGCTTGATCACTGACCCTGTGACCAGTGACTTCTGACTGCTGGTGACCTTGAGGTCAACCCAAGATTCATGGCCTCGGGCCTCTCCGGGCCATGTGGCCTTTGGATGTGACCCTCACTGTCCCCTACTGACCTCCGAGCCTCCTCCATGGCCTCCTCATGACTGCCCACTCCTCTCTGCTTGGGGGCGGCGTCCAGGGTACCTCCTGGAGCGGAAGAAGAAGGGCTCTCATCGCTGGATGAAGCTGAACTTCGAGGTCTTCACGGAGACGACCTACGAGTCCACCAAGATGATTGAGGGCGTCCTCTACGAGATGCGGGTCTTCGCTGTCAACGCCATCGGGGTGTCCCAGCCCAGCCTCAACACGAAGCCCTTCATGCCTATCGGTGACTCCCCTCTGTCTCCGCACTGTGCCCCTGTCTGCCTCTGACCTGTGCCCTGTCCATCATTGATCTCTGACCCTGCACCCTGGCCTTTGACCTCAGGGAATCTGCTAACTTCTGTCACCTCTCATCCAGCAACCCAACACATGGACCCCTTAGCCTCACCCACCCTCCCGACCTCTTCCTGACCCAGTTCACCCGTGGCGGACCTCTATGGCCTTACACTCCATGCCGTGGCCTGAATATCTCACTGACCTCTTACCTATCTCTGTCCTCAGAGACCTCACTGTCCCTTGCTGTCTTGTTTTAATGACCCTTGATGACATGTCCTTGCTCAATGACCTCTGGCCCACCATATTGATCCCCCTTTGAGCAGTGACTCCAACTCTGACCCCTCATGTACCCCCATCTCCCTTTTCCTGGGTCCTTACAGCACCCACGAGTGAACCCCGGCACCTGACAGTGGAGGACATAACAGATACTACCACCACCCTCAAGTGGAGGCCCCCAGACAGGATCGGGGCTGGTGGCATCGATGGGTACATGGTGGAGTACTGCCTGGAGGACTGTGAGTGGCCCCATCAGGCCAGGTGGGGGGCAGCGGCTCACACAGACCCAAGTGGGTGTCTGGTCCCGGGGACCAAAATTAGGACAGTGCAGGGACTGATCTGTGGGGTGGTGAGCTGCCCTTGTAGGATCTGTATTTACCTGAATCCCCGGGATGGGGATGGGTCAAGCCAGGTCCCCCACTGACCAGCTTGCCCTCTTTCCCTCCTCTCCCCTTTCCTCCCTTTCTCTTCCCCTACGCTTGTCCTCCAAACAGCTGTACCTTTTCATCCATCCATTTATCCTTTCATCCGAGTATTTATCTACTAGTTATATTCCTTCTTCATCTCTTCTATTCATTTATTCATCATTCATCTGTCCATCTGTTCATCCATCTATCCATCTTTCCTTCCTTTTCCCTTCCTTTGTTTACCTTTTATTTCTTTTTCTCTCCCTTCCTTTTCTTCCACTTCCTCACCTAGTCATCCATTCAAACCATCTCTCTATCTGTGCAAAAATTCTTTGGATCATCCAACTATCCATTTCTCCCTTAACGTTTTTATCCATAAATCTGTCTTTACTGCCATCTTTCGTCCCTTCCATTTCTTCCTTCTTTCCACCTATCCATTTACTTGTTGACTATCTATCTATCTATCTATCTATCTATC
>VMDR010003509.1:0-60723 GCA_007922815.1 Macrotus californicus
AAAAATAGGAACAGTAAGATGACAACAAACTCGCAGTTATTAATAACTGAACCTAAAACAAAAACAAACTAAGCAAACAACTAGAACAGGCACAGAATCACAGAAATGGGCATCACCTGGAAAGTTATCATCAGGGACGGGGAGAATGGGGGAAAAGGTACAGGAAATAAGTAGCATAAATGGTAGGCACAGAATAGACAGGGGGAGGTTAAGAATAGTATAGGAAATGTAGAAGCCAAAGAACTCATGTGTATGACCCATGGACATGAACTAAGGGGGGGGGGGATGTTTGTGGGAGGGGTGTGCAGGGTGGAGTGGAATAAAGTGGGGGAAATGGGACAACTGTAATAGAATAATCAATAAAACATATATATATATTTTTAAAGATTTTATTTATTTACTTTTAGAGAGAGAGGAAGGGAGGGAGAAAGAGAGGGAGAGAAACATCAATGTGTGGTTGCCTCTCATGTGGCCCCTACTGGGGATCTGGCCCACAAGCCAGGCATGTACCCTGACTGGGAATGGAACTGGTGACCCTTTGGTTCGCAGGCCGATGCTCAATCCACTGAGCTACACCAGCCAGGGCAATAATAAAATATGTTCTTAAAAAATAAATATAACACTATAGAAAAACTGAAAATAAAATAATGGGGAAAAACTAACTAACTAACTAAATAAGCAATGGATTTGCAGATAAAATGGACTTTGGGAGGGTGACTCAAGAGTTCAAAGTGGAACTACAAAAGTCAAGAAATAAGTCCTGGCTGGTGTGGCTCAGTGGATTGAGCACCGGTCTGCGAACCAAAGGGTCGCCGGTTCCATTCCCAGTCAGGGCACAGGCCTGGGTTGAGGCCAGGTCCTTCCAGTAGGGGGCACATGAGAGGCAACCACACATTCATGTTTCTCTCCCTCTCTTTCTCCTTCCCTTCCCCTCTGTCTATAAGTAAAATAAAATAAAAAAATCTTTTTTTAAAAAGTTAAGAAATAAATGAGACAGACCCCAGAAGGAAATGACAAAGGAGCTGTCAGATCTCAGGGAAGACGGGAAAGAGAAGACTGTGAGCTTCCCTGGAGCTTCCTGACACGTTGAGCCAACGAGGGGTGGGTAGGGGACGAGGGGTGTGTCAGGGACAGCAACAGAGGACAGGCCGTGCCACAGATGCAGCAGGGACACAGAGGCTGCCTCTGAGAAAACCCACAAAGTGAAAAGGGGAGAACAAGAGCCACTCATGGGAAAGACGGGCGAAGGACACCCACCACACGCCCAACAGGTGCCACCAAGGGCCGGGGGAAACCCTCGCAACAAGATAAAAATCCCAAGTCTTTACACGTAAAGAAAATGCTACTGAAGAAACCAAGATTTGAAAGGACACACGGATTCCTAGAAAAAAACGGTACGGGTGAGTCAGCACTGAGAACCTGAACTTGAAAAACAAGGTCCGGGGACGTCTAAGGCCAAAAAGGGCAAAACCAATCAGGTCGCCTCCCGAGGAGAAAAAAGCCACGAGGCCAGAGCCACAGTCCATCGCTAGGACCATGCAGGGACCACCTCGAACTCTCTGGAAAGGCGGTGCAGCCAGGAATGACCGCTTCAAAGCGCCAGAAACCCCTTCCAGGGGCAGTAAGCGCGCCCAGGTGTGGTCCCCTGAGTCCGCACTGAAACCCTCCCCAACCGACGGAGAGAGGTGACCGTGGGGAAGGATTGGAGGACCTTCCGCAGTCGACTTCCTGTCCCCGAGGAAGGTGGGGTGAGTGTTTGCCCACGGGGATGGCACCTCCTCTCTGGCTGGTGGGCTCACGGTGAGAAACACATGCGGATCAGCCCATAGACAGGTGAGGACCACCGTGGGGATGGGGTGATGAAGGTGATGGTGGTACAGTCAACGTGCAAAAAATAGACAAAGAAATAGACAAAGCCACCCCCACCCCCACCTGGTGGTCTGTGTGCAAGGTGCTTTCCCAGCTGGGCTGCCCTCCAGGCCAGGCCCTCCCCAGCCCCAGCACAGCCATCCGGAGGGGCATCGACGGCCACCCTCCTGGCCACAACCCACAGAGGGTGCAGCTCCCTGGGCCCCTGTTTGGGCTCCCAGGCTGACCCAGGGCTGTGCCGTCCAGGTCCCCGGCCTGACAGCAAGGCAGGAGGCCAGACACAGGCCCAGAGGCCTGGGGAGCTGCTGGCCAGGTCAGCCGGCAGGAGGTGGCAGGAAGGCTGTATTTTCCCCTTAATGTGACAGTCACTTGCAGCTGAGAAGGGGACTCAGAGCCCCAGTAGAGCCATGGCCCTGTCCCCAGGCCTTGTTCTACCCTGGGAACTGTGATGAAAATGCCATGGGGTGGGGGGATCTCCTGTTTCCCCCCAAGTGGACAGAAACATGCCATGCAGGCAGCCAACCAGCCCACCCGTGAGCTCTAGTTCCCCGAGGTGCGTGCCCCGTCCTTCACCCACGGTGGGCGGAGCCTAATCTCAGGGCCCCAGACACCCAGAGGTAATAGTCTAAGGTCCCAGCAGTGGCCCTGTGGCCCAGGAAATCACCAGTGCCAGTGGCAGGAGGGGCTGGGCTCTCTGGGGCTACAGGGGGCTGTTGTTGCCCCGGACCACACAGGGTCACATTCAGGCAGGCAGCAGGGAGGTGCTGGGTGCGACCCCATTGACTGAAAAACAGGAGGGCTGAGTTGTCCCACCCCCTCATGGGACTATCTGTTCTGCCCGGTGACCAGAACTGTGATGAGGTGCCTGTCCCAGGCCCAATGCACCTCACTGATGGGTGGTGGTGCAAGGGGCCCCCGTCTCCCACCGGTAGAGGGTGCCCAGGCCTCCGAGGAGGGCAGCTTCTAGCAGGAGGTCAGGCTGTCCCTCAGAGGGAGGGGCCAAGTGGCCACTGGGGACATGGGGGACATCGAGGCCACAGCGAGGGAAGGTGGAAGGGGGAGGGGCATGGCCTGCTTCATGTGTGAGACAAGCAGATTGGGCCAAAACTCAGGGGGGCAGGGGCAGGGACACCCAGGGACGGCTGCTCAGGCACCATCTGCAGCTCAGAGCGGGACCAGGGCGTCAGACCTGGAGGTGATGTGGGGGAAGGCGGAGGGGTCATCGGGGGACCCAGGAGTCTGTCTGGATATGCAGCTGGAGAGCAGGATCTGGGCTGCAGGGCACCCAGGGCACCTGTTCCGTGGGTGGGGTGCATATGCCAGAGCCCCAGAAAATGTGGGCTCTGGGAAGCTTGCAGGTGGAAAGCAGACAGGGAGGGGTGGGAGCCCAGGATGCTGGGGCAGAGGAGAAATGCCCCATATGCAGCCAAAGTTGGCACAAAGAGGGCCGGCAGCCACCAAGGGCAGGAAGAAACCCCCAGGCCCCAGGCTTGGACCCTTCTGGAGCCCAGTCCCTGAGTGGGGCCCACCCCAACCGGGGGTCACCCCTGAGTGCCTGGGCCGCTTCCCCTCGCCCCACCCCCCAGTCAGTCCCGGCCACCCTGCCTGGAGGCTGCTCAGGCCTGGGTGCGATCGTGCTGGCCTGTCCGTTGTGCACGCCCGGGCCTGGCCCGTTGCCAAGGGCTGTTCAGGGCCCACTGGCCTTGCCTGGGAGCCCAGCGGAGGCTTTGCCACAGAAGGAGGTAACCACACCGCCCACAGACCACTGGCTGCACAGGACCGACTCCAGGTGGCCTCTCCATCAGTCAGGCCTTTGTCCTGACCTCTGTCCAGTTACCGCCCCTCCTGAAACTGCGAAACCAGAGCCGCACTCCTCGGCACCGCTTGGACTCAGGACCCCCTTGGACTCAGGAGACCCCCTTCTCTGCTGCGCAGCCCCCAAGGCCCCGAGGTACAGGCAGGCCAAGTGCGCGGCGGGAGCACGGACAAGATTCTGGCTCGGAGGCAGTGGCGAACTCTGGGAGGCCAACCCCCAAACAAAGACCCTCTGGAGAGCCGGCGCGGGGTCCTGGGGGCGAGGCGGAGGGACCCCCGCCCTCACTCGGCCCCGCCCTGATCGAGGATCCCTGCGAGGTGTGGGATGCACCCTGCCCACCCGCGGGTTCACTCCGTCCAGAGCCTGGAGCCACGTGCAAGCCGAGCTGGAGCCTGACCCCAGGCTCTGTTCAGGTGACCGCGGTTACCGCACCCAGGGCGGTTCACACCCCACGCCTCAGGGGCAGCTCTGTGTGGGGACTCAGGCGACTGTAGCTACACGGGGCTCCCGACAGCGGCGCAGTCACTGCCACGCTCTTCTAGGGTCGCCTTTGCTTTGAGAGACACGTCCCGGGATTTCCCTCCTGCCCCAGGTGAGTGGGGGAGTGGGGAGCCGGCAGGGGGGCGGTTCCGCAGGAGCTGGGGCTGGAGGCAGGCGCCTTCCTGCTCTGGAGCCTCTGACCTTTTGTGCCCTAGATGTGGCCTCACTGTATGGAGGGTGACCTGCTTCCCTTCCGGTCCCCTCAGGGGACATGACTCACACCTGCTCAACCCCCACAGGGCCACACCTAGGCGAAGGACCCCATCCGTTTTAAATTCATAAATATCTGGGTAAAATCCGATTTTTTTCTTCTCATTTCTTTAAAATACATACGAAGGTTGAAAGCAAAAGTTCTAGCACCTTCTGAGGGGCTTTTGAATGTGAGGATGTGATGGGGACGCAGGAGAAAGGCCCTGTGGGCACGGAGCCACAAACATTGCCTGAGGAGACACAGTAAAACACCCTCGAGATAAGGGAGACACTAGAAAAATACTAGAAAGGAGCAGGAAAGGGGAAAGAGCAACAGAAAGCAGATGACAAGCAGAAGGAAGACGGGAGAGACCTGAATCCAAACGCACAAATAGTTGCATCCAGTGCCAACAGTCTTAGCCACGGGGGGAGAGGCAGGAATTCTTGTCCCGGGCTATGAAGAACCCGGCGGCATGCTGTCCACACAAACCCCTCTACGCATAACTACGCAGGGGCATTCCACCCTGAGGGTGCAAAGGGGCACCGTGGAAACGCTGGGGACGGGCAGCTACGGGGGCATACTAAGTGGGACAGAGGGACCTTCCGAGCAAGGAGACCACCAGGGGGAAACAGATGTTCCACATGGAGAAAAGGGACGATTCATTGAGGAAACTTAAAACTTGAATGAGTATTCACCTCACAACACCCCCCCACACACACACACACAAAATACAGGAGGCAAAAAGTTAAATAAATAAAGACCCACGGAGCTGGAACTGAAAGCTGAAACGGCAGACCCACAGCCCGGGCCGGGGCCTCGAGGCCCTGTCTCAGCTTCGGCGGAAGAAGCCGACGGACAGGCAGCCAGGAGGCAGGGCCGAGGCGGGAGCAGAACACAGGAGCCTCTCGGAGAGCCCAGACCCCGGGCCGTCGCCGACCTAGCAGATTAAAACGAATTCGAATGGCGTCGAGGGTGGCCTTGGCCGCAATGGACTCAGACTGGAAACCGGCAGCACGGAGGCTCTCGCTCACCCCAGGGGCCTGGGAGTCGGCACACTGCCCAGTGAGCCGTGGGTCGGAGAGGAGGTCGCGGGGACCTAGAAGACGCTCTGGACAAAACGAGAACAGAAGCGCAATGACCGAGAGTGTGCGTGGGGCGCAGTCACAGCAGCGCGAAGAGGGAAACACGTAGCACTGCCTGGCACGTCGGGGAAACAGAAAGCTCACCCCAGAATCCGAGCCTCCCTCTCAGGAGACTAGAAAAACAGGAGCGACCGCCCGAAGGAAGGGCGTGACCAGGCTGAGGCCCAGTCAGCGAAATTCAAGCCCAAACCCCCACAGGAAATCGATGAAGTCAAGAGCTGGCTCTTTGGAAAAGGCCGTGGGACAGATGTCTCGATCGACAGAGAAAAACGGCGAGAGAGCGAGAAGACACGGATGACGGTAATTCGTGATGACAGGGTAGAGGAGGGCTGCTGGCAAAGCCCACAGGCCTGGGAGGGTGGCCGGGGAGGCGCCAGGCACAGACCGCAACCTCGCTGGAAGGACCGATTCCCAAACTGCGCCGGGTATCCGAACCGACCCAGGAAGAGCCGATGACCAGGCCCCTGGGCGTCCACACGCAGTGACCTCTCCAAAGAGAAGCCCCAAGCCTGGAGAGCTCCAGAACAGTTCCAGATCAAAGTAGCACCAAGTCTACGTGACCTCTGAGAAAATGGGGGAGCGCAGCCTTTCCAGCTCCCTTTACAAGGTCGCCCTGCCCTCCCCCGGCCGCAGACGGGGCAGAAAGGGTGCAGGGCAGGGCAGTGCTCGCCCCGACGTCCCGGCTGAGCCTTCAGCAGCGTGCTGGCCAGTCACATGCGGAGGAACGGAAACGTCGTGACCGAGTTGGGTCTGCTCAGGTTGCGGAGGGCTCAGTGGGGCCTCGGCCGCCGCCCCGGCTCACAGGAGCACTCAGAAGGCCCCCCCCTCTGGGGAGAGGACAAAATGCAATGTCCGTGCGTGACAAAACCCTCAAAAAAGCCCAACCAGAAATAGGAGGTGATTTCCGGAGCCCGGAACCCCGGGCGGAGCTGTGGGGGACAGTCACTCTGTCTGCACACGGAGTCAGTCCACGTTTTCCTTCTCGATCTGTGCCCCCCCCCACCCCCCACGCCGCCGCCTCTTCTCTAACCTGAAATATTTGCAGGTGAAGGGACTGGAGGCCTGCAGAGGTGTGTGGACGTGCCCGGGAAGATGTGCGGGGACAAGAGCAGGAGAAGTCCTGCTGACAAGTCGTGGGCGGCAGCAGACTCTGAGCGCCAGGCCTGGAGCCGACTCACCCTGTGCCGTTATCTCCGTGTGGGCGTGGAACGGTTCAGAGGGAAGGGGGTTTCCGTTCTGTCCCGTGACTGAGCAAAGGGCCACAGGCGGGTCATAAAAACAACCGCACGTGACCAGGATTCTTGCAGGAGCATTTTCATGGGCAGATGCCCACAGGAGCCCAGCACCTCCCCGCACCTGGGACCCCGAACCTCCTTCTTCCTACAGGGAGTGCCGTCAGACCCGGAGGAGGTCCTGTGCACTGCCAAGTTCAGAGTCACCAAAGCTGAGTGGCCCCCAACCCAGGCCTCACGTAGCAATGTGTGGGACCATGACAGCTTGGTTCCTGGCTTCTCTGTCGTCGGATGGCCTCCGATGTGACATGGGGTGGAGAAGCGGTGCCCATGTATGCATTGTTAAGGAGCAGAAAACCAGATAAGGGGGACAGGGCCAGACAGGGCCGGCCGGTGCTGCTGTGGGGTCACAGGGCGTGTTCTGGCTTCTTCCCGCTTTATCGTGAGCATGGGCTCCTTTACCATCAGGAGAGGGGCGGCCTGAGAACACTGATGGGGAGCCGTCCCGTGGACCACCATGGGGCTAAGCCGGGTGGGCAGGAGCCCAGGGTCCTCCCTGCTGACACCGGGCTCCCCCAGACTTCTCTGCATGTGGCGCCCTGAGCTGCGCCCAGACCCCATTCACTGCAGCTGGGAGGTGACCCCCACACCCACCTGGGAAGGGCCTGGAGGACTCGGGGGTGTCTGAAGATCAAGGTGGCCACCGGGTGCCCTTTCGCATTGCACCCACGAGCCCATCAGCACAGCAGCTTCCGGCAGCCACCAGGAAACGCGGTCGCCACCGCCAGCCCATGCCAGTGGTGACACTTCCCTTCACGGACATTTTCTGCCCTCAGTGAAAAACATCGCTGCACTGTGACGGGCTGGTGCTTTTTGACTTGGTAACTTTCTATCCTGGAACAACTTTACATCCACGGAGCCCCCGCCTGCCCCCCGCCCGCATCAATGTGACACAGCGCATCCTGCCGCGCCCCTAGCACGGGCGCGACCCAGAAGTGAATAAACCACCCGGAAAACTGCTGGGTCTCACCAGCTCTCCTCCAGCCACGTCCTGGCTTTGTTCTGGGGTCAGGACACCCCACGGGGCTCGGGGTTAATGCATTTTTAATGGAAAAAGACTCCGGGGGAAGAGGCATGCCTTGCAGCCCCCACAGAGGGGAGGGTGCGCATCCCCATGTGACAGTTTGGGACTGTCATTCCCACGCAGGGACTGGGACAGCGGAGGGCGCCCCTCCCGGCACCACGGCCTGCCCTGCTCGCTCGCCCAGAACCCAGGTCTAGAGCAGCTTCTTGAGCGTGCTTACAGAGGAGAAGCCGGCCCGTGGGGGGTCGGAAGTTTCTGTCCGGTTCCGTGACCCTACTTAATCGAAGCCGCTGCCTGGGGCACAGACCCAGCGCACGGGTCTCCCGGTGGGAACGTTACCGCTGAAAACTGCAGCACTGTGACCGCAGGGAGTGGCCAGCTGTGGGCTGGTTTGATTAGCGTTCATTTCCCTCCAGGGCAGGGGTAGCCAGGCCCTGGGGATGCAGGGACGAGAGGGGGCCACCTGGGCGAAGGCCTAGGGGCTGGCTGGCAGGGAAAGGGAGGCACCCAGGCTGGAGAGGTGTCAGGACATCCAGAGAGGCCGAGGTCCCCAGGTGTCTAGAACCACAAGGCCACCAGGCAGGCAGACTTAGCTTGCCTCCAGGCCGCTCCTGAGCACCAAGCCCCACTGTCCCAGTCCTCTGTCCCTGGGGCCCTGGTGAGGGGCAGGGCTGCCTCCTGCAGCAGGACCTGGCGGGCAGCTGTCGTGGACGACGTGCCCACCTCGCCCGTGCAGCCCTCACCCCAGACCACGTTGGTGTCCTGTGCTCACTGATGGCCACTCCGCTCAGGAGCAGCAGAACAGAACAGGTCTGTCATTCTGTCGTGCCTCCGGATGAGCAAACCATGCATTTGGGGACGGTCACAGGAGAGCAGCCGAGACGGGCCCTCAGGGAGGTGCCGCTGCAACAGAGAAATGAGTGTCTGTGAGGAGGGGAAGCCCAGAACCAGGGGACAGACAGACAGCCAGTGCAAGGGCCGTGAGCAGGAGCCAGCCTGGCTGACATCACAGCAGCAGGAAGGCCGCCTGCCTGGCAGGGGTGCAGCTGGCCCAGGGAGAGGCAGGGATGGGGTTTGAGGGGGCAGCCCGAGCCCCTCAGACCAAAGCCACGGCTTGGGTTCCATCCTCTGCATCGGGAGGACACTGCGGGGGCGTGAGGAGAGGCCTGGGATGCACGCGAAGCAGACTGGGTGGGCCAGGAACGGGCATCTGGCGCCCACCAGACGGGCAGACTCCCCGTCGCCCCCAGCTGCACAGCAGGCCCTGCACTGGACCCACAGCCCCCTGCTCCCAGCAAGCCCGGCCGCATGGGGCCAGGCCGGGGCCCAGGCTGGCGGGGACGAGGCCGGGCTGGCAGGCGGGCAGGCGGCGGGTCCTGGGCCTGTGCGCCAGGCCTCTCAGCACCTGTGCCCAGATTAGATTTCTCCTTTCTCATTACCGCCGTAATAGGTCCTTCAGACCTCATTCCAGCCCGAGATATTATCTGACCCGTATAATTAATTAATTATAGCCCAAATATTATAGATTATTAAAAATAGCATAACTAATAGTGTCATATCTCAAGCTGTCGACTTTAATAGTCAACATTGTCTTCGCTGTGCTTATCAGCCCGGGACACCCGGCGAGGATATTGATTCCGGGCAGTTTTAGCCGTCATCTGCCATCCTGACGGGGAGTGTCAGGGCCTCACCCGAGCCGGGGCTCATCTGAAATCGTTAACCCGCCGCGTGGCTCACAGTGGGTCTTAATGCTCCTTTTCTCTCCCCTCAATATGTTCCACCAACAGAAAGGGGAACAAACAGAGAAAGGGAAGGGGCGAGGGGGGCGCTCTTAGGGCCTGGGGATGGCTGACTGATGTGTCTCTTGCCCGGGGGACCCCCGGCTGGGCCCCCACACTCTCCAAGCTGCCTTTTCCCGAACGTCCTGGTGCAGCTGTGCAGGGGGAGGGGCTGAAGAACGGGGCCCAGGGGCTCAGCACCCCACACAGATAGGACACACCCAGGTGCACCCCGGTGTCCCCCAACACCCACCCGCAGACCTACGGTGCACAGCCACACACATGAGTACACCCACACATGCTCCCACACGCATGGATATGGCAGCGGACACTCAGACATGAAAACTCACGTGTGGACACAGACACACATAGGAGCCCACAATGGCCATGTCTCAGTGTGCTGTCACACTCACAGGCACCAACACACCTTCGCCCGCACAAGGAGGACATGGAGCCGCATCCTCCACCAGCGAGCATCCCCTGAGAGCCTCGGCTCCTTCCAGGGACTTAGGTGCCAGGTGGGGGGTCACAACCCCTCCCCCCACAGGAGAGGGCTTTGGGAAAGTGGGGAGGGGGTGTGTTGCAGCTCTAACCCGAGAGGAGGGAACATGAGACCTCGAGCCCCTCCCCGCCGCCATCGCAACGCACGTGAGCAGCAGCAACCCCAGGCTTGTGCCCACCCCCCAGCGAGCAAGGCCCCGCGGACACGCGCCCCCCCACGTGCCCCGCCGAGGGCGCGCGCGGCCCCTCACCCCAGGGACGTGCCCCACACCCACCACCCTCCCCACCTCCACCCCCCCGACCCCCCTGCCCCGCACATGACACCGCTCGGGCACACGTTCCCCGATCTCCCCCCGGGGGCGAGGCAGCCGCGCGCACCAGAATCGCTCCTCCGAGGCTCCCCCGGAGCTTTACTCAACCTTCTAATTATGATTCATGCGGGTGATAATAATAATTTAATAATCAGGGAGCTGCGGAAGAGGCATTAACCTCAATTAAGCTCATTACGAGGCACGACCCAGCCCCCCACCACATGCCCTCCCGACCCCCAGCAAGCGCCGCAGGCGCGTTTGGGACTTCAGCCTGTGAGCCGGCGAGGACAGCTTCCCGTATTGAGCACCAGTGTGTGCCTGCTCCGGGCCCCCTGCACCCTCAGCGCCCCCACTCCCCACCCCCACTTCCTCCCGGGGCCTCTCACACCCCCCACCTCTGCTCTCCCGCCAGCCCGCTCAGGTTTCCTGCCCACCCACCCCTACCCCCTCTCTCTCTGGGGACAGTAACTGTCCTTCCCCTGAGGGCACACCCTCCTACTCCCCCGACCCCCCCCACGGGACCCCCAGTCGGAGGGGCACCCTGAGGCGGACCCGCTGGCTCCTGGGTGTGAGCGACAGTCCGTATGGACACTCAGAACAAGGCCTGGGGCCGCGGGGTGGGCAGGCTGCAGCTGGCCCGCACCCCGCCTGGACGGCCCCCCTGCCTCAGTTTACCCACCCGGGAGGCGCTGATTCCGCTCCGCCCTGCCCTCTGGCGAGGGACGCCTCTGGAGCCAGCGCGCCCGGCAGCCCGATGCGGGGGTCGCGGCCCTGCGCGCGCAGCGCCCTCGGCCTCACTCCCGCGGCGTCGGCTGCGCGTTTTGGTTTTAAGCTTAAAGGGTTTAAACGCCTCGCCCGGCCCAGCGTTCTGCGCTTTTCCTCTCTGAACCGCGCCGCTTACAAACAGGAGAATTTTAAAACCCGGGCGGCGAAACCTCGTACAAACCCCCGTCCGGGCGCGGCCGTGGTCCCGGCCTGCCCGTGGTCCCGGCCGGCTGCCCCGAGCCAGGGCTCCGCCCCGCGCGCCGGGCCTCGTCCTCCGCCGCGACGCGGGGTTCGGGGAAGAGCGGGGACGCGCGGCGGTCGGGGGCGGCGCGTACGTTTGGGTCGCTGTCCGCGGTCCTGGCGGCCGCGCCGTCCTTGGCGCTGTCCGCGGTCCTGCAGGCGCCCGGGGGCGGCCGCCGGGGCTGGGCCTCGCGTTCCCAGGGCCACGGGGCTCTGTGGCCGTCGGCAGCCCGTGTTCCTTCTCTTGTGTGGGATTCTGAGTGTGGGGCACCCTTTCTCAGAGGGCAAGGGGGTCCCGGGGGAGGTGCACCTTTCAGAAGGTGAACGAAGAAGCCACTAAGCAGAAAAGGTCATTTTCCAAACGGTGAGCCGTGGGGGCGGAGAGGAGGGAGAAGGGAGCACAGCAGCCTTCGGTCCCCATTCTCCGCCTGCGCCTCCTGCGTCCTGCCCACAGGGCCACAGGACGGCGGCCCATTCACAGACAGCCGAGGTCAGCAGCGCCGCCCAGGCCGGGCTGGGGCCGGAGCCCTGACTTTCAGGTTCGGATGGCGGCCTCTGCCCTGCGCCTTTCACAGCGCTGCTGGGGGGCTCCGGGCGGTCTGGGTGCGGCTGACATGGAGCAAACAGAATACAAAAACTCCAGGGGTATTTACCCATGTGCCCCTGGCGACCCCTGAACTCTGCTGTCCTCACAGCTTGTCCAGGGAAGCTCTCCA
Source organism: Macrotus californicus (assembly GCA_007922815.1). NCBI lineage: Eukaryota > Metazoa > Chordata > Mammalia > Chiroptera > Phyllostomidae > Macrotus > Macrotus californicus. Next base: position 12,185 of record VMDR010003509.1, read on the forward strand.
AAGGCAAGAGAAGAAGGGAGACCCCAGCCCCACAGGAGCCTTGGAGGTCCCATGGAATCCAGCCCCCAACTGACAGGTGCAAAACTGAGGGAGCCACAAACACACGGCGAGTCAGGGGCAGCGCGGGGAGGTGCCCTCCTGCTCTCCTCTCCCCAAACTTCCCGCAGCCCCGTTGCTGGGGAGGAGACGTGGGCCAAGGCACCCGGGGCAGGGTGAGCAAGCGCCCCACCCCTCTCCCTCGGTCTCAGCCCTTAGCCTCTGTTCTCTCCAGCTCCACTTTAAAGAGCTGTTACCACCAGTTCCTCCCCCAGATTTCTGTCCTTGTCCCAGGCTGGTTCCTGCCTCGAAACCCCCTCCCAGCCCTCCAGCGACCTCAGCTAGTCCTGACGAGCGTGCAGTGGGCGGGGCTTAGCAGTGAAGGGGGCTTCTTGTCTCCCGGGCGGGCAGAGGCCTCCCGACTCGGGCACTGATCCCACCTGGCAGGCCCACCTGGGGCCCTGCGGGGACGCTGGTGGCCGGGCCATAAGCCAGTACGGCAGACCGCAGACATCACACAAACGAGGGGCTAAGTGGCAGTCAGTTGTGATTGGGGAAGGACGCTTCCCAGCCCCAGACGCTCCGGCTGAAGTTTGGGGGAGGGAGGCCGCGCCCCCGTCTGGCTCCCAGTGGGCGGGGGCGGCGCCGTGATCTCCCTGAGCCCCTTCCACACCCGGCGCCCCCTTCCCACCGGAAAGCGACCCGAAGTCCCCTCTGCAGCTCTGGGGTTCCACCTCACACCTCCCTGCCCGCCGGCAGCACGCTGCAGGGCAGGGAGGAGAGGGGGAGGCCAAGCAGGGCCTCCAGGCACCTCCAGACTCCAGGGCAGACACGGCGCTTCTGTGCGCGGCGCTGGGCCCTAAGGCCGCCCACAGCGGGGAGAGCGGCCTGCCTGCGGCGCGCGCGCGGGTCCGTCCGGGCTCCTCTCTTCATCGCACGCACCGTGTTCAGTGTGCGTGCTCCGTTTGCCGTGTTTCAGTGACGCTCCTGCACCTGGCACGGCATGGGCACGACGCCAAACGTCACTTCGTGTGTGCTCCTGTTCGGGGTCCATGAAACAGGTGTCGAAAAGGCCGATTCCCTTCCTTCCCTGCAGGCACCCAGTGTACTCGGCGTGAGAGGGGACCGGCTGGGGGCTGTGACACCACGTGCACCCGCCCGCCCGGCCCAGCGGCCTGCAGTTCGAGGGCACATCTGCGGGATGGGATGCTGGGTCACACGGAGGCCACCCAGGGTCAGGCCAGGGGTCTGCACTGGGACCCTCCTCCCAGGGTGCCCGGCAGCTCTGCATTTGTGGGGCAGCAGAGCGGCAGCTCAGGGACCAGGCGGGGCAGAGGGGAAGGCCGGCGAAAGGGTGCGAGTGCGCCTGGGCGATCCTGAATGAATGTGCGCTTGTGCGTGGCGCGTGCTGGTGAATGAGCGTGTGTACGTGTGTGTGTGAATGGTGAGCACATCTCTATTCAAACTTGGCTGGGGGAGGGGTGGAGAGAGCCCAGGAGTCCCTCCAGGAAGGTGGGGGTGGGAAGGAGATAATTACCTCCCCGAGATGAGAGATTATCCGCCCTCCTTCCCCCAGAGGTGATTTATAATTTAAAGATAAAGAACAATCAAGTCCTGGCGAGGAAGGACACAGTGTTGTGGGTCTGATTAGAATCTCGGACGGACCGGCACGCGGGGGAGGGGCCGGGCTGGGGGAGGGGCCGCCTGGCCTCCCCCAGTCCCAGCCTCCCTGAGGCTCAGCATGTCCGAGCGTGGCCCAAATTACAGCCCATCGGCCCCCCATTATTTCTCCTAACTTTTAATTTCTGCTTCCAAAGGATCATTGCCCGCGGTAATTGCAAAGGACCCGTCCTTGTGCGCAGAGCAGGCTCCGGGGACCGCAATGTGAGGCGGCGCGCACACCGCTCGTGCGCACGCCCGCGCACATCACCGCCGTCACACACAGCCGCACACGCTCTGGACACTCGTGCGCGGCTCCCACCTGGGTCCCACCGTCGGCCAGTGTGCTCGTGGCACTGGAGGGGGAAGGGTGCCCGCGGTCCCCCAAGGGTGAGGGCGCAGAGCCTGCGGTGAGACCCTCGCCGCTGTGGATCAATGTGCACAAACAGAGACCGGGACCGCGGGCGCCCTGCTTCTCCAGGCGTGGGGAAGGAGTTTGCCGTCCCGCCTCCCCTTACTTGAAGGACACAGAGGGTTGTGCAGGTCGCCCGCTGCTTCCGATTCCTCGGTCCTCATCTTGGGGGCGGGGCAGGGGCGGGAGGGCTGTCCGGCCTTCCTCATTTTCGTTGTTGCTTCTAAAGAGAGACCCTGGGGGCTGTCGGCCCCGCCCCTCGGAGACGCCAGGCCGGGCCCTAATTTGACGCCACGAAGGGGGAGGCGTGGGCAGGGGGTGGAGGGGCAAGACCCTGGTCAGGGGAGACCCCGAGACAGGAGAGGAGCGACCGAGAGAGGCGGGACCCAGCGCCCAAGGAACAACTGGGCGGGGGCTGAACACGCGGCGAGGCCCGCGAGGACCCCACTCCCCGCCCCAGCCGCCGAGGGGCGCCGGACCCTCGGGAGCCCACAGAGCGCAGGGGCCCTGCGCGCCGGGATGTCCCAGGCAACTCCGAGCACTCGCCCGACCGCGCGCCCCGGGGCCTCCGCAGTCGCTTCGCCGCCGATTGATCCCGCAATTATTTAAAAGCCGGGCTGTCTCCTCCCCCTGAGCCCAGGAGGCGGGAGCGCCGTTTCCGGACGAGCGGAGGCGCAGAGACACGCCGCTGACCGACCGCTGCTCGCAGACCGCACTCCTGCTCCAGGCTGCGCATCTGTCTGTCCGGCCGGGACTCCGTCCCTGTGTCCCACGAGAGGCCCGCCTCCTCTGCCCCGGACCGTCCGCAGCCAATTAGGCGCGCGCGCTAACGAGGGCGGCGGAGCCCCGCGGCCGCCTGCGGGCGCACGTGTGTGCGGCGTGTGGGCGCGTAGGCGCCGCCGGCGGGGCCGCCATAAATGCGCGGACCGGGCGCGGCGGGCGCCTGAGGCGGCGGCGGCAGCGCCGGGCAGCACCGGCCAGCACCCGCCGAGCGCGGGGCGCAGGGCGCGGGGCGCGTCGCGGAGATCTAGCTGAGCCGCGGCGGCCTGCGCGAGACTGTGCGGCCGCGCACGGGCCGCCGGGGATGGGAGCCCAGTAGCCAGCGGGTCCCGAGCGGCCGGATTGGCGGGAGGCCGGCATGAGCGCGAGCGGCCCGGCGGCTCCCGGGGACGGCCCGGCTCTGCCGCCGCCGCCGCCCGCACCCGGCCCAGGGCCCGCACCGCCTGCGCCCGCCGCCGCCGCCGCCCGGGACACCATGGACGGGCGCGCCGAGCTGCCTGCCTTCCCCCGGGCCGGAGCCCCGCCGCTGGCTGCCAGTGACACGGCGCCCGCGGCGCCCGAGGGAGCTGGGGTGGCCCGCCCTGCCCCACCGCCGCGCCCCACCTCTTTCTCGGTGCTGGACATCCTGGACCCCAACAAGTTCAACAGCAGAAGACGCCGCTGCGTGCTGCTGGGCCCCGTGGCGCCCACCGCGTGCGCCCCGGTCCCCGCCGCCCCGGGGCGCCCGCCCCGCGCAGACGAGCTGGAGCGCCGCGCCCTCGCCGCCGCGGGAGGAGCTGGAACCGCCACCGGAGCCGAGCCAGCGCGTGAGTAGGACACTGCTGGCGCCGGGTGGCGGGGGCAGGGGACGGGCGGTGCTTATGCGCTTACGTCCCAGGATCCCCTCCGCGAGCCTGGCGGGCCAGGGCCAAAGCTCAGTGTAAAGTTCGCAGCGCGCGGGGCCCGCACCAGCCGGCCCTGGGCCTCCGTCCGATCCGGACTCTGGGGCCCGCACCCAACCGCGCCTCCCGGATGGCTCTGCGGGGCCGGCGCGGGGCTGCGGGGCTGCAAGGCCGGCCGGGGTTTGGCCACTGCGCGTCCCCCACATGGGAAGGTAGGTGGTGCTGGCAGCGGGCCGGTGACCTCCCTACCCCCACCGCAGCCGCCTGAGGCCTCCTTCCCTCCTTTTTTTTTTTTTTTTTAAACAAATCAGACTAATTGTGACAAAACGCTGGTTATCTCTGGAAAAACAATTAAATCCCTTCGATTACAGTTAAGGGGAAATGTGCTTAGCGGCGGAAAGCGGCTGGTAATGGGGCGGCCCGCGCCCCTGCCGGGTCGATATCCCATTACGGCGCGTGCATATCTCTTTCAAGCACCTTGCAAACTCTCCCCCCGAACATCTAAATTATAGGGTCAAAATTCGGATAATTACTCGATTAAAACCTATTACACTTATTAGGGGCCGCTATTGATCGAGAATTGCATTCGACCGCCTCCTGATTGCTTTCGTGCCCCCTCCCCAGGCCCTTCCTCCTTCCAACTTCCTGGCCCCTCGGTTCCCAGGGATGGGAGCTTGGGGAGGGTCTTGGGGCAGGTGGGCCTCGGGGCACCTGCACTCAGCTCCTCCAGGTGGGGCTGAGATGGAGGAGTGGCCAGGCTGGCTGGAGGGGATCCTTCCCACGGACCGCCCGCCCGGGGCTCCGAGAGTCTCCACTCTGAGCCTCCACCCGCTCGGAGTGCCCGTCCCAGGAAGAAGGCCAGGCTCTTGCTGGTTCAGAGAGGGAGCCGGCTTGGGGCCCCTCCTCCTCATTCCACCTCTGGACAGGGCAGGGGCCGGCTCTCGGGGTCTCCTGCTCCTATTAACGGGCCGGGAGATGGTGCTGGGCACCTGCTCTGCTGCCTCTCATAGCTTCTGCGGTTACTCTGAAGGAACCCGCCAGGGCTGAATTTGTGGTTTATTCCCTGGTTTCCAGGTGCCAACCTTACCTCACAGCGGACTGGGTGCCCGACAGGGCGGCACCGTGCAGAGCGCCTGCCCTGGCTTCTCCCGTGGTGGCAGAGCCACTTGTGGGGGTGGGAGCTGCACAGACCACTCCCAATGCAGGCGTCCTCTTCCCCATTTCCGAGGCCCCAAATGCAGCCACTGCCCGGGGCCTCTGCTGGGAGGGTCCTGCTGCTGCTCAGCCTGGGCCTCTGGGGACCCCTGCACTGCCCAGGCCAGGATTTCAGCGGAGGAGCTGATGGCGGCCAAGTTCTAGGTCCAGAGGCTGGAGATGAACATGGGGCCTGGGCAGGAGATTTTGGTCCCCAGACCTGCCCTCCCTGCGGTCTGTTCCAACCCACTCCCGCAGCTGGCCCCGGAGCTCTTAAATGCCGGGTAATTGGCTGGCCCCGCGCCCTGCGTAATTGCAGGGTAATATGGGCCGAAATAAATTAAATGGCCCTTAACTAGGTTGTACATTACACAAAATGAGTTTAATTAAGTTTGTATCTGAGCTTTGGCTCCGCCGGAAAGTCCGCGGGTCCCGCTTGGGCAAAGGCGCGGGGCTCGGGGGGCCGCGGAGGGAGCGCGAGTGGATGAGGGGAAGGAGAGCGAAGGCCCCGGGGAAAGGGAGGGAGGCGAACAGGCGGAGAGACGCAGCGAAACGGGAAAAGGGAATCACGGCGGCGGGAGAGCGAGCAGGGAAGGAGGGCGCGAGTCTAACTGTCCTGTCCTCCTGTCCTGTCCCGCCCCGGCCCGCAGACGCCGGCGACCCCTACCAGGCGGACGAAGCCGAGGCCAACGGCTACAGCAGCGGCGGCCGCAGCCCGAGCGCGGACAGCGGGGACGAGGCGCCAGACGACGAGGACCAGGCGCCTGAGGCTGGGGCGGCGCGCGCCGCGGAGGAGGCGCGAGGAGGCGGGGGCGGCCCCGCGGCCCGCGGGTCGGGCTGCCCGGGTGCAGCGGAGGCCGAGGAGGCGCCCGGCACCGTCGACGAGGCCGCGGCGCCCGGCCCCCGGGGAAACTCACCCGGAGCCCCGGGCCCGCCGGGGGCCTCAGCGGGGGCGCCGGGGGGCACGGGGACGACCCCGCAGGGCACGGCCGGGTCCAACAAGCCCAAGCGCAAGCGCACGGGCTCCGACTCCAAGTCCGGGAAGCCGCGGCGCGCGCGCACCGCCTTCACCTACGAGCAGCTCGTGGCGCTGGAGAACAAGTTCAAGGCAACGCGCTACCTGTCGGTGTGCGAGCGCCTCAACCTGGCGCTGTCGCTGAGCCTCACCGAGACGCAGGTGAAGATCTGGTTCCAGAACCGCCGCACCAAGTGGAAGAAGCAGAACCCGGGCGCCGACACGAGCGCCCCGACCGGCGGCGGCGGGGGGCCAGGGCCCGGCACGGGGCCGGGAGCGGGGCTGCCCGGCGGCCTCAGCCCGCTCAGCCCGTCGCCGCCCATGGGCGCGCCGCTCGCCATGCACGGCCCGGCGGGGTACCCGGCGCACGGCCCCGGCGGCCTGGTGTGCGCCGCGCAGCTGCCCTTCCTGTCGAGCCCGGCGGTGCTGTCGCCCTTCGTGCTGGGCTCGCAGACCTACGGCGCGCCCGCCTTCTACGCGCCGCACCTCTGAGCGCGGCCCGGGCGGCCCTTGGGTGAGGCTCAGTCGTGGACTCTGTACAGCCGGTTGCTACGGAAGAGCTTTAAATTTATAAACGACTGTCCGCGTTGGGCCCGCCCCGCTTGGAAGCACTTTGCTGAACTTAATCAATAAACCGCAGGAGGCCGCGCACGCGTCCCTCAGGCTCCCGCGTCGCCCGCGCCCGGTCCTCCTCGCTGCTCCTCCTTGGGGACTTCGGTGCGACCGAGGCGCCCGCGGGGTGTTCGGTCGGGCGTGGGGCTCGTGCTCCAGATTCCCCGCGGGCCGGCGTCCCGCAGCCAAACTCGTCCGGCCGATCCCGTGCGCTTGGGGTGGGCACGGAGGTTCACCAGCTGTGCGGGCTCAGGCTCCTGTCCAAGACCCCTCGCACCCCACCCCTCAGCCCCGGGACGTCCCCTGTCCCCCTCTGTGCAGCCTCAGGGGACTCTTGGGGGTGAGACAGGATGCCCAATGGGACAGAGCCGGCGCAGGGTCGCAGCGCTGTTCCCCTCACTCCCTCGGCGCCCGAGTACCAGGCCAGCTGGGCGGCTCCGCAGGGCGCAACCGCCAGCTGGCCCGCGAGGAGCGAGCTCCAGCCGCTCCCAGGGGAGGAAGACTGGAGCCTGCAGGGGTGCAGCCCCCCAGCCGGACTCCAAGTTGCCCCCCCCCCCCAGGAGTCCGGGGTATCCAGTGCCGCACTCTCCTCGAAAGACCCGAGTGGCTTCTGGGGCGTGGGTGCCAGTGCTGAGGAGCTCCCAGGGAGGCCATGTCTGGGGGCTCAGAGAGGACACGGTTGGGGTGTGCCTGCCCTGGCCTCGTGGCGAGAGTCACGCCCACGGAGGGACCCTACCGTGCTGGTCCGAGAGTCCTCCAGGCGCCCCCCACCCCCCAATCCTCTCCTGGGATGGGTGGCCTGGCTCAGGAGCAGGATGACCCCACAGGGGGCGGTGGCAGCCACCTCACCCCTGACAGGAGTGGCAGACCTCGGCCTCTCCTTCACCTGTGGGTGGCCGCCGTGGGGCAGCGACCTGCTCAAGTGCTGCCACCCACACAGCCTGGGCCCCTGGCCCCTCAGGCTGCCCTTCACCTTCAGTCCCGGCCCCTCCCAGAGCCGCCCACACCTCTGGCCTCCAGCTCCAGGGTGCTGGGTGCTGCAGGGTCAAGAGCCCGGAGGCCCGACTCACCCAGCTTCCCAGAGCCCAGCACCCAGCACCACCTGCCTGTGAGTGCCAGGAGGGGGTGCAGAACAGTCAGGACGCCCCCGGCCCCACACTGACACGGGTCTTCCAGAGTGTGAGCAGCTCACTGAGGAGACCCAGGGAACTCTAGAAGTCTCCAGAAGGCTCCTGGCGCCGTATAAAATCCTAAGTGTGCTGTGAGCTCTGCCTGAGTGGGCTTCGAGGGGCACAGAACGGTAAGCCACCACCCCCACCTCCGGGAGCTGGGGTTGAGGCCAGGGCTCAGGTGCCCATCAGCACCCAGAAGGGGCCAGTCTCCTCCCAAGGGGCACTGGCTCCTCAGAGCCACCCCTTGTGGAGCTCAGCTGGGCGTGGACAGCCACGTGGGGAAGCCAGCCCAGCCCCCGAGTGGTGCTCAGGTCTCAGCGAGCGGCCCTGCCCGACCTCTCCTGGCCTGGCCCCTCAACATCCTCCACCAGAGAGGCTGATGGAGGGGAGAGGGGGTTTCAGACACAGGTACCCCCACTCTGGCCTTCTCCCTGTCCCCTTCACCCACCAAGTTCTGGGGATCTGCCGAGGTCACCCAGAAAACAGCAGCCACACCTGTGGACCCTCCAACATCAATCTTGGCTGTGGAACAGGGGTGCAGGGCAGCCTGGAGGCCACAAAGCTGGGGCTGAAATGCCCCTCCCCACCATGCACCCTACTCCACCTCCACGCTCTTCCCAAACCCCAAGAGGGCTGCTCTCCAGGCCGGGCAGGCCCTGCTTTGGGAGCTGGGCCCTCCAGGCTCTGCGGCACAGCTGGTTCGTGCTGGCCCTTGAAGGGACAGGCCCACATCAGCCCGTCCCAGTCTCCTGGCAACCCCTGGGTTCCAAGCTGTGGCTATGGGCACAGTGTGTGGGGAGAACCAGGCCTGGAAGGCTTTGGGACTCGGTGCGTGCGGCCCCCACCCTGGGCCGGTCTGAGTCCCCCTGCACCATTCTGGCTCCGCCCCAGCTCTCTAGCTCACTGTCCCCTGGGCTCCCAGTGTCCACTGTGGGCCCGTGGTGGGGTGGCTCTGCTCTGGCTGCTTCCCGGGGGCCCCAGGCTGGTCCCACCTCTCATGTTCCCACTAGGCTTGACGCCACCCCCTCCCCAGTGCCCAGGGGTTCGTGTCTGACTTGGGGTCCCAGCTCCCCAGGGCCTGAGCTGGGGGCAGAGTGAGAGGTGATGTTGGTGACCCCTGTGCCCCTTCTCATGGTCCCACTTTGGTGTCAGTGTCTGGAGGAACCTCTGAAAGCTCCAAGGACTCATCCTGGCCCAGCTGCCACCCCACAGTCCTAAATCTTACCCACATAGGTCCCACAACAAAGCCCCTGCATGGAAGGTGCCTCCGGGCAATCGGCAAGGCCGGAGCCTGGCCTGCACAAGGTCTCCCTAGGGTGCCCACCCCGCACTGCCCCACCCACAGTTCACAGCACACTGCCCAAGGCCATCCCCTGCTGTGTGCTGGTCAGCACTGGCTGGGGCTGCAGGAAGAGAAACTCCAAATGAAGTGTTGAAAGGAGTTTACTTTCTTTCGTGTGAGGTCATTCCAGTTGCTGGTGGCCCTGGACAACGGCGACACCTTCACAGAGGCCTTGGGGACCCAGCTGGGTCCCGCTGTCTCCCACCCACCCACTGGGCTAGGCTTCATCCTCATAGATCCAGGGGAAGGACACAGCTCCAGCCATCACACCCCCCTTCCAGGCAGCACATAGGAAGGAGAAGAGGGACATGCCCTTTTTCTGACATAGCCAGCTGCTCACACATCATTGGCCAGTTTGGTCACATGGCCACTCCAAGCCTAAGGAGGCTGGGAAACATAGTTTTCTAGCTGCTGAAGTGCTGTTGCCAGTCAAAAGGGGAGAATGGGCATGGGACCTGCCACCCCTGCAGAGAGCCCTTGCTGCTTGGCCCAGTTCCCTGCCCACCCGCCTGGCGTCAGTTTCACCAGCCTTGTTCTGCCCCCGCCCCCACCCCACCCACCAGCACACAGGGACCCGGGGGCTTATCCACCCCGACCACACCCTTGGGTGGGCACCTGCTGTCTGCGCTGGCTCCTCTGCTCCCGCCCAGCACCCCGATCCCTTGTGGGGCTCCCTCCTCCTCCTCCAAACCACAGAAACCCATGTCACGGCCCCTCCTGCCCCTCTCGCTGTTCCACAGTGGCAGGAGAGAGCCGAGGGCCAGGTGCCGCTGCTCTTGCCCAGCTGGGACTGTAACCCCCACCCAACCACAGAGCAAGCCCTGGTGGCCCCCTCCGCCTCACTCCCCACTGGCCCAGGCAGCGTGCCCTGGTCCCCAGGCCCCACCCCAGCAGGAGGCTCTCTGGGCTGCCCTGCCCGTACTCAGCAGTGCCCCCTCCTGTCCCTCTGCCATCACCTGCCCCCCATGTCACTTGTCACGTGCCCCTTGCTCCTGGGCAGCTGGCCTGAACTCTCACATCCAGCATTCCAGGGTGGTACCTCGGACCGGTGCAGAGTCCCCAGGTCTCCATCTCAGGAGCCCTGAGAGTCATGTACCACCAGGAAGTGTCACTCAGCATAGAGAAAGGTCCCCCACCCTGGGGGAGATGCCCGAGGGGGTGGTGCCGCTCACAGGGGGCACCCTGGAGCAGGCAGAGCAAGGGGCTGGGGGCTGGTTGAGCAGATTGGCCTCAGGGATGCAGGGAGTGTCACATGGGGAAGACACAGGTCCATGGGGGTCTCATTCCAAGACCCCTCCCCCACAGGCGGGCAGCACTCCAGGATGCCCTGTTCTGCCCCTCCTGCGGTCTGTGTGGCAGCCGCTCTGAAGCAGCCGTGTCCGTGCAGCCCACCCCAGTGCTGGCCACCAGGGATGAGGGCAGGCTGAACCCCGGGGGTGGGGCGGGAGTTAGAGAGGCTGCTGTCCAGCTCTCGCCTGGGTCCTTCACGTAAGGCCTGCCCCTCTCCTGCACCTGGGCTCACGCCTCTTGCACCAACCTCATCTACTGGCCAGGCCACTCCAAGCCGCCTCGCCCTTCCCTGACTCATGGGGACCCAAACCCCACTGTGACAAGTACAGGTGGGAATGGGGAGCACGCTGAGCACATTTTGGGAAGGGCGTAGCCTCCTCCATGTCACCTGGGGCCTGAGGGAAGGGGGCACCCCCAGCGCCCCGTCACTTGACACCCTGCACCCACCTGCTGGTCACGCAGGCCACCCCCACGCCCACCCTCCACAAGGGCCCTCCCCTGCCAGCCAGAAACCCACAGACCCACAGGTGTGTCTTTAACAGACCCTCACGGAGACTCAAGATACAGGAGAAAGGGCACTAGCAACAAACCCTTCCTGAGCAGATATCACGGAGCCTCCTCTGCCGGCTCGCTGTGCCTCTAGACGGACAGAGATGAAGAGCTGGCTGGCACAGAAACACGCCACACACCTGCCGCGACTCAAACAGTGTGGTAACGCAGGGGCAGAGCTAACGGGCAGGACGAGAAGCTCAAAAAGAAACGCTGTGTAGGACTTAACGTGAGGTCAAGGTCAAGGTGGAGTTTCAAACCTGCAAAAGTATGGATCCCTTAATAAATGGTGGGGACAAACCATGTGAAGTAAAATGTTAGTTTCCTAGGTAATCTTTTACATTAAAATAAAGGAGATATAGATCAGTGACTTAAATGCAAAGATAAAAACTGTAAAAGTATCAAAGAAAATATGGAAGAATTTTTAATATAATCTTTGGGGAAGAAACACAACTCAGACGGCATGGAAGATTAAATTAACTACATAAAAAGTCTACACAGCAAAAAACAACATGAGGGAAATCAGAAGAGAAAATGAGGAAATATTTGCAATGCATCATGTAGAGCTAGTTTTCCTTCTTTTTAAAAAAAAAGGTTTATTTATTTTTAGAGAGGGGAAGGGAGAAGAAGGGAGGGAGAAACATCAGTGTGTGGTTGCCTCTCATGCGCCCCCTACTGGGGACCTGGCCCGCAACCCAGGCCTGTGCCCTGACTGGGAATCGAACCAACGACCCTTTGGTTACCAGGCAGGCCGCACTCAATCCACTGAGCCACACCAGCCAGGGCCAGTTTTCTTAATAATAAAGAGCTCCTACAATTTAACAAGAAATAAACAAAACAGAAAATAAGCACAGGAACAGGAAAACAACAAATTTCACTTTAAGAGAAGTACCCATTAAACTATGGGAATGCACTTCTTCATGTCGCTCGGCAAATTTCCAACGCGGTGAGCACGAGGGGGTGGGGGTAGGGTGGGAGCGCGCTGGCGGGCGCTGGTGGCGGAGCAGACGGCCACCACTTCGGAGAGCGCCTCCCACGGCGCACGAGCACAGTCGTCCTGGCTCCGCAATCCCACTCGCAGGGATGCGGCCCCAGGGAGACGTTTCTGTGTGACAGGATGCACAGCCATGGGCACCAGGACTGCTGGGGACGGGGAGGTGGGGCGAGGCAGCACCTCCATGCCCACGCCAAGCCCCGCCCACAGAAGGGCCAGACCTTGCGCAGCCACAAGAGTGGCTCCTCCAGAGGCAAGGGCTGGACCCAGAGACCCCGCTCCTGACGGAGGCAACTCCTCCAGCGCTCTGGGAACTAACCCAGACTCGCCACAGCCGGAGAAGTATCCAAGGAAAGCCCCGAGCCCAGCAAGCGTGAGCTCTGCGGCTGCCTGCAGAGCCAGCCAGCTGCTCTCACCGCCAGAGGGGGAGGCCAGGGGCAGGGCACCCCCAGAAGCCTCACCGTGGGAGAACTGTCTCCACGTGACTTGACTGGCTGCTGCCTGGAAAAGCCCCACTCACGCGGCTCATCTTTATTCGGCTCCACAGGGCCGCTCTGGGCGGGTGTGTAGCGGTAAGGGCTGCCAGGCGGCAGCCCCAGCTGGGGTAAAGGAGAGGTGGGCCAGGAATCTCCAAGCCCTGAGGAGACGCTATGCTCGTGGCTCCGGCTGACCTGCAGGCTCTGCACAGGCCGGGAGGCAGGGCTGGCAACTCCCAGGCTGAGGGCTGAAGATGCTCCTCAAACACACAGCTTGTTGGCACAACACTGCGAGACTTCTGGGGTCTTTAAGGATCACTCTGGTCACCGTCAGCTGGTCACCAAGCTGACCAAGCAGACCTCAGGGGTACACGTGACAAAGGACACAGATTTTACAGAACTCATCCAGACACTGGACAGACAGATAGCAATCACAGCAAATTCTGGGCAGGGGTGGATCTGACTTCCAGGGCTGCTACATCTGGTATTTAAAATGTCCAATAAGTAATAAAAAAACTGAGACGCACAAGGACAGAGGAAGGGGGCCCGTCCACAGGAGACAAGGGGCCCGCAGAGGCTGTACCTGAGTGAGCTTGCCCGGATGCTGAACTATTACCACAAAGACGTCCAGAGAACTAAAGGAACCCACGTCTAAAGAGTGAAAGTACGAGACTGATGTTCCGTCGAATAGAGAGAACAGCAAACAGCCAAACTGGAGGAGAGGGCCGGGTGGAAGGCTGCAGCCGAGAAGGACAAGAGCTGAGATGAAGACTCACTAAAGGTCCAGGAGACTTTAGTCGGCAAAAGGAAGAACCCAGACCTTGAAGACAGGTCACTAGGTCCAGTCTGAGGAACCGAGAAAGGATTCAGAAAAATGAACAGGGTCCCAGAGACCAGAGGACGTCACCAACCAAACCGATGTGCATGCCAGCGGCACCCAAGGAGAGAGGGAGGGGCAGAGACCTTCCAGGTTCTGCACTCGAGAAGCTCGACAAACCCTAGGACATGCACAAGAAGGTCCGCACCTGGACACTTCCCGGCAACCTGTCCAGGGGTGGACGGCACCCAGAAGGCAGTGCACACACCACCCCACCCACCGTGGCTGCTGGCTCCGCGTAGAATCAGCGGGGCCAGAAGGCGCGGGATGATGTGTTCAAGGTGTTGAAAGAAAAAGACAGTAAGAATTCTATACCCAGCAAAACTGTCCTTCCAAGCGAAAGAGACATGAACACACACCCAGACAAACCCGGGCGGAGGGAGCAGGCCTCGCCGACAAGACCCACAGAAGCGTCTGTCAGGCCAGAGAAAGGCCCTGGGTCGGGGCCCACAGAGAAAGTGCGCGCTGGTTGAGGCAGCCACAGAGCCAGAGGAGAGGTGGGCCCGTGCACTTTTGTTTGTAACCTTCCCGCTTCCTCTGATTGAAAAGGCCACCGCGTGAGGCAGTGATGGCAGAGCTGCGCTCACGTCTGCAAGCCCCTCCACCCCCAACCACACGAGGAGGCCTCGCTCCACCAGGAGCCTCGTCATGCCGCCGTGCCGCGAGGGCACGGCCGGGGTCCGTCTGCACACGCTCAGCCACAGAGCCCCCAACACATGGAGCAAAACCCAGCGGAAGTGAGGGGGAGACAGACGAGGCAAAGATAACAGCAAAGACGTCAGCACCCCACTGTCAACGGTGGCCCCAACAGCTGGGCTGAAAATCAACAAGCAACGGGCTCTCAGCAGTTACCCCAGCTGCCTGGGCCTGCCAGGGGTCTACGGGAGACCCTGCGACGGCAGGGCACAGGGACACAGAATGTTCTCCTGCACAAAACACGCGCTAGGCCACAAAATAGCCTCCAATTTCAAAGGACTGAAATCACGTAAAATGTATCCTTTGGTCCCATGGAATGAAATTGGAAATAACACAAAAATTAGGGAAACTGACAGTTATGTGGAAATTAACAAACTCCTAAATGACCAATGAGTAAATGAAGAAATTGCCAGAAAAGTTAGAAAATACTTTGAGGTAAATAAAGATGAACACACAACACCTCAAAACACACGGGCAGAGCCGGTGCGGGTGTGGGTCGGCAGCTGCCAATCACTCCTGCGTCAAAGACGAAGCAGACCTCAGGTCAGCACGGCGACCCTCCACCGTGAGGGGCCAGGAAACAAGACTGAACCAAAGCAACCTCAAGAAGATAAGAGATTGGAGTGGAAATTAATGAGATGAAGAGCAGGGAAAACAGAGTGCCAACAAAGCCAGTGTTCTTGGAATGGATCAGTAAAATTGGTGAACCTTTCATCAGACTGACAGAGAGGAAAAAATTAGAGAGAAGACTCCAATTTCCAAAATCATTTCCTCCAACCTTATAGAAATTAACAAGACTACGAGCGAATACCACAAACAATGTGTCAGCAACTCACCACCACCCCGAGGAATCAGCAGACCCCCGGGTGCCCCGACCGAGGAGCCTGGCTCAGGAAGGAGCGGAAAACTCACCCAGGCCTGTGAGACACTGAGCTAGCAGCCAAACACACAGGACAACTGCCCGCAGAGGACAGCCTGCGCCAGGTGGCTTCGCTGGTGAATTTGCCGGGCGTTTACGGAATTAACGCCCACCCTGACGTCCAGAGAAAGCAGAGGGAGAGCCCTTCCCGCCTCACCTGCGAGGCCCGTCTGGCACAAGGGCTCTGCCAGGAGAAAGCCACACACTGCTGTCTTTTAGGAACACGGGTACAAAACCCTCAGGAAAACACGCCAACCAGGCCAACGGAACAGCAAGAACCCAGTGAGCCGAACACAGAGGAGCGCCAAGTGGCGTCGTGACCAAGCGGGATTTGTCCCATGGGTGCCAGCGGGCCCCACGTGTGAAAACACACTGCAGCTCACCACGTGGACAGGGTCACTGACTCCAGGAACGGGACTGGGACACCTGGCCGAGGGGCAGAAAGCACAGGAACCCCCCAGGGAGAAGGATCAAGACACTTCTGTCCCGTCTGGGGGTGACAGGCCTGCGCGCCCAGCACCCCTACGGGGCTGAAGAAACTCAGGAGCACGTCAGCAAGGCCGCGGATGCAGGACGACACGCGAAATCAGCTGTTTCTAGGCGTCAGCGACGGAGGATCCCAACTTGAAACCCAGAGCAACTGTATTTACAAAGCTGCGGGAAGAAGGCAGTGCTCAGGGTGACACTGACAGAGCGAGGTCAAGCGTGAGCACGGAAAACTGCAGCGCGGCTGAGCAGTCCGTCCAGCGGCACGAAGGGCAGCCCACGCCCGTGAATCGCAAGTCAGCGTTAGGGGACAGCACTCTCCAAAGTGACACAAGGAGTCCCCTACCAAAATTCACGCTTGTTTTTTCTTTTTACAGAAATTGATCCCAAAATTCCCTTGGAAGTAACTGGGACCCAGAACCGTGCACGCAGTCTGGAAACAGCGAAGCTGGAGGCTCCCTCTCCCCAACGTCAGGCTCACCACAGGCCCCACTGACCAGGACGCGGCGGCACCGGCACGAGGTGTCTGTGGGGCGGAAACCAGAGTCCGGAAATAAACTCATGTTCATGGTTGACCGACGACCAGGAAGTTGCCACGATAACCCCAAGAGGGAAAGAACGGCCTTTCCAACGGAGGTGCTCACGCCCTCTGGGACCCGGCCTCACGCCAGAGAGAAAAATTAACTCAAAGTGGATCGAAGGCCTGAACCCAAGAGCTGAACCTGTGGGGATCTCAGAAGAAAACACCGGGGCACGTGTCATGACCTTGGATGAGGCGATGGCTGTGATGACACCTGAGAGTGAGCAGCGAAAGGGAACACAGGTACACGGTGTGTGGTCGCAATCAACAAGTGGCGATCCCTTTGTAGCCCGTAAGTGTGACGACGGGATATTCATGCTCTTGTGTGACACGTGCCTCCCACAAATCTTGTCACAGCGTCGGCACATTACCCCCACGAAAAAAAAAAGAAAACAGAAACAACCGTTGTGATTCAAAACACAGGAAAGTGAGCGGCCAAGTGGGAGAAAGTGCCTGCGAACGTGCCAGGTGAGGAGCTGCTGCTCAGAACCCTGAGGGAGCTCTCGCGACTCCGGCAACCCAATCGAAAACCAACCAAAGACCTGAGCGCACACGTCTCCGGAGAAGACGGGCAGGCGGCCAACAAGCCCACGAAGGACGCTCGCGTGCCCTGGCCAAGTGCCCAGTGGGCTGGAGCGTCGTCCGTGCACCCAAAGTCTGTGGGTTCGAGTCCAGGTCAGGGCATGTACAAGAGGTGACTAACTGATGTTTCTCTCTCACATCGATGTTCTCTCTCCCCCTTGCTTCCCCTCTCTCTGAAATCAAGAAACATTCCCTTGGGTGAAGAGTTAAAAAAACGAGAAGATGCTCAGCATCGTTAGTCCTTAGGAAAATGCAAATTGAAACCACAAGGAGATAGCACCTAGCCCCGCATGGGCGGCTGCAGTTGGAAGACGGGCCGTGGCGAGCACTCACAAGCACGCAGAGGGGCCCTGTGCGCGGCAGGGTGGACGGACGAGGGCGCGGCCACCGTGGAGAGCAGGGCAGTGGCTCCTGAGCTCAAACGGAGTTGCCGCGTGACCCCGCGACTCTGCCCCTAGTTACACACCCAGGAAAAGTGAAAACAGACATCCACACAGAAACTGGCACACAGATGTTCCAGCCACGTCGTTCGTGACAGCCAAGACATGCCGACCGCCAAGGGCAGCTGAGGGGTGGAGGGGCAGAGTGGGGGCAATAAAGGGGAATGATGTCTTGACACACACTGCCACTCCGAAGGGCCCCAGGGCCCGGCATTGTCGAGAAGCCAGACACGAGGGCCCGCCATGGCTCCCCTTCAACGCCGAGACCCGTACAGGAGGAAGCAGACACAGGCGGGCTCAGAGGGGGCGGGGAAGGGCAGCAGCCACACAGCGTGCGGGCACAGGGCGGAGGAGACAGCACTGGCCACGTGCCTGATGCCATGGAATCGTCCGCTGTGGGAGCCACGACTCCGTCAGGCTGTGTCCTGGACACAGGGGGAGGGGGTCTCCGCGTGGCGACCGGGCTGCCCCCGGGACGGTCTGAGTAGGAGACGCGACGCACGGCAGAGCGAGCTGCTCGCATCCCTCGGCATTTGTGTTGAAAGAGCATTTACACAAGAGTGTGGGTTTTCCTCGGTTTCCTGAGCGGTCACCCCAGAAGGCTGGGGGATGAGGGTCAGGGTCACACGCGCACCCTGAATGTCAAGCCCTGAAGGCGTGCACCTTCTGTCGACTGAGCCATGTCACAAAGCGCACGGGCTCTGCCACACGCCTCAGTAGGGGCACAGCTGCCTGAGGTCACCCCTGTGCTCTGAGGACCCCTCAGGCAAGCCACACCCACAGCCCCAGTGGCAGCAGCCCCCCATGGCCGGCTGGGGAGCGTCCTTGCCCCAGGCATTTCAATGAGAACACTCAACATTCCCTCCCTTTTAACATATGGGACGGAGGCCACCCAGACCTACGTGCGCAGCGCCCTCTGGTGCACTGGTGTTGGGGATAGAGGGGGCCGACGAGCCTGAGGACCACGGCATGGCGGGCTCCGCCTCTAGCTCAGGGCGTAGTTGAACTGATTTGCAAACTTCCTGTGTTTCTTCTGGTCCATCTGGTCCAGGGCTGTGCTCACCCGCCGCAGAGCCGCCCTGCAGGGACAGCAGAGCAAGGTGTGACCAGGAAGGCCTGAGGCTCTGGCTTCCCGACCACAGCCTGGCGCCGGTCCTGGACAGCTGCCGCCCCCAAACCTTCTCAGACTCCGAGCTGAGGAGCAGCAGCACTCAGACCAGCCGGAGCCGGAAACCAGCGGGCAGCCCCAACCCAGAGGTGGCCTAGCCAGGGCTGGCTGCACTGCCCATGGGCACCCCCTGCCCAGCCAGGGGTGGGGGTGAGCGCAGGTGGTGACATGAGGACACAGCACACAGACTCTGCCCAGCTCTGCTGGCCACAAGGATGCCCCACGTCCAGGGTCGTGGGGAAACATTTGAGGACGCACAGCAAAAACACGGGGCGCGGGGAAACATTTGAGGACGCACAGCAAAAACACGGGGCGCAGAGCCCACTGCCGTCCGTGCATGGCCGGCTGCTGTGATGGTGGGGTCTGGACTTGGTGGAGCCCGTGCCCAGGAGGAAGCCACCGAGATCACGAGGGGTGCCTACCAGACGCTGCTCGTTCACCCGTGGCCCTCCCCAGGGAGAGCTCCAGGCCACACAGCGGCTTCAAGGAGCCGGCTCGGGGCCCTACCGAGAACACTGGGAGGACGCTTCCCAGGCTCAGTGCCCAGGGTACCCCTTCAGCTGGGGCTGATGTGCAGGAAACCAGCCTCGTGCCCAGAGCGGGGGCCCAGCGTCCTCTGGACACCGAAGGACAGGACAGACGACAGAGAGAAGCTGTGGGGCTCCACGTGGGCACCAGAAGCTGCCCACCTGCCCAGCCACACTTGGGTTGGCACACAGCAACACCAGCCAGAAGAGCAGGAAGGGCCTCCCCGGCCCAGCACACCCAGCTGAGCATCTCACAGGGGCCCAGGGAAAGGCCCGCCTCATGGTCCTGCAAGGTCTCAGGTGAATTCGGCCGCCTGCGGCTTCCTGAACAAGTGCCCTCGGTGCTTCCTGGCAGCACCTTGAACATGGTGGGACCCTCAGGCTGACCACAGCCACGGGGCGGGCAGCAGGGCTGCGGCCTGTCTACTCAGATCCTGTCCAGGCCCCGCCCACCAGGCCAGCCCAGCTGGGCCTGGAGATGCCCGAGTGCTGGCCGTGTGAGCAGCACACGGAGCACCCACTGTCCCGATGGTCCTGGCAGAGCTCTCTGGGCTGAGACCCATGTGGTGACCATTGTCCTGCCAGCCTGGGAGATAACTGGCCTCCCTGAAGTTGCCATGTGGATACCCCTGGGCCTAACTGTGAGGGCCCAGCTAGGCCAGCCCTTCCAGGTCGACCAGGCAAGGGCAGACATGTGCTGGCCCTGCACCAGCAGCCCCCCCTTGGGAAGACACGCGTCAGGCCCTGCTCCTGAGGGCCCGATGTCCCCTCCACTGACTGAGACACCCGTCCATCTGCCTGGGGGCGAGTGATCACAGGGAGGAAAGGGCAGCAGGGGGCACCACGGAGGCCTTGGGATGTGGAGGTTTGGCCGGCACCCCTCCAGCACCCCCAGATCCAGGGCTCGGTGAGGGGCTCTTACTTAGCGAAAACCTTCTTGGCAATGCGTGTGCGGGCGGTGTCGGCCTGCTGCTTCAGGTTGGTGAGGCCGGGATGCCTCTTCCTCTTGCCTCTGCCTCTCCCGGCAGCCCTGGACGAGCCAAGGTCCACCCCCGTGGCTGCCTCCACGTCTCTCATCAGCTCGGGGTCCTGCCAGTCTACAAAGAGACCCCGAGATTCCAGAAAACACTTGGCATCTACAGCAGCGCCTCTTGCCCGACCCCTTCCTGACACAGGGCCACTTGGCTCCCTACCATGACAGTGGGGGCAGGGAGGGCTGCTGGCTGCCCCTCAGAGCCGCCCTGCACTGCCCGTGCCCCAGGCACTGCCCACACAGGCCAGGAGAAGCGGGGCTGGGGGTGGAGCCATCCATAGGCTGCCTCCTGGCCTCCAGGCTGGACTGGGCCCCGCCAGACCCCCAGCTGTGGTCTCTCAGCCCCCCGGTGCCCAGGGGTGCGAACAGCAGGAGTGGCCCCAGCCAGGGGTTGGGTGGGCAGAGCTTCGTCTGTGTGGGTCCCAAGGTTACTTGGCCCAGGTCCCAGCGACGAGGGTGTCAATTTTCCCAGACAGCCCTGCTGCCCCTGCACACGTTCCGCGTAGCCAGGCCACGAGGGGCCAGGCGGCGGGGCAGCAGAGCTGACTCAGGGGAGAGAGCGTCACCAGCCGCAGGTCCGGCCCTCATGCTCCCGCTCAAGGCCGATGAGAACTGTCTAAGAGGGTCTCTGGCCCAGGGCAGGGGAAGCATCGGGGGCAGAGGCCGAGGCTCCATCCTGCCAGGTCCCTGCTCTGTGTCCCCAGAGGAGGCTGATCTGCTCCAGAAGGCCCCGGGGGGTCCCTGAGATGCAGCCTCAAGCCAGCCCAGCCGGCTAGGGAAGCCGCTGGCCCGTGGAGACCCTGGCTCCAGGAGGGTGCCGGACACCCGCCACACACAGGGAGCCCCACGGGGCCATGCGCAGGGCACGCCAGGCCTGGAGGAGCCGCGTGCCTCCCACAGACAGATGGCGAGGCCTCCCCAAGCTGACTTTTTGGAGTGAGGGAAGACGAGTCTGCACAGCGCAGATACAGAAACGATTAATCCGAGATTAAGGGAAACTGTCTAAACAGTTTATCTCCCAGTAATAAGAAGGCGTCACAGTTTAGGAGCCCAGTGAATGGAGCGATTGTTTAAACACAACGGGAAGATGCAGCGCCCGCTCGGGATGGAATGAGCATCTCAGTAAAATGAAGGAGCAATTTAAAAGCCTTTGAAGAAAATCAATAGGTGCCAGGGCGCGCGGCCTTCCTGCGCCGACGGCCCGGAGCTCCGCGGCATTGTCACCGAGGCGAGTGCCGGGAAGAGAAAATTGCCCCGCGTGCGAGGAGGCGGGATCGATACCGCAGTTAGTGGAGAGACGCTATTTCACATCTGACTGGCCAGCGCTAGCCGCGGCCGCGGCCCATACCTGTTGTTAACAAGTCACCGCAGGCTGGAGAACCAGACACTCCTCGGGGCTGACAGGAAAAATAGGCACTTAATTTGCTCCCGAGCTCACAGCAGCAGGGAAGGCTGCAGCCCTCGGATTAGCGGGTCAGGCCTCCGCCCCACCCAGGGCCCGCTGGCACCCACCCCGAGGATCAGGCTGAAACCTAATCTTTGCCTCTAAAGACGAAAAGCAGCACCCGGTTGACAACAACAGACAGCCAGCACCGCCCCACAGACACGCCGCCTGCTGCCTGCCTTGGGGCTTGGGGAGACCCCAGCCCACGAGTGTGCCCACACGCTGCCCAGCGGGCACAGACACTTCTGCAGGGCACTGCTAGGCCCTGCTGGTCAGGCCCACAGGGCAGACAGGCTGCTAGTCCGTGAGGAGACAAAGCCCCCGAGTTGCCCTCAGGATGGCGCTGAGATGGCTGCAGCCCATCAGCCATTGACCTGATGCTGGCCTGCTGGCCAGGAAATGGGAACCCTGGCTGACGAGAACCCCAGGGAGCCCCTGGAGACCCAGCGCCATCAGCAGCTGAGGCTCGGCCACTCCGCAGCACCCCGTGCCTGCTGCCCAGGCACGCACGCAGCACACGTGTAACACACTCAGTGCACGGGCACAGAACACACCTGCACACACCGCACATGCAGGGCTCTGAGAAGGGGCGGGGCTTGGTGAGGGCCAGAGCCCAGGTGTTGGACAGAAGCAAACAGGTTTCCCCTGAGGACCGCAGGCTCAGCCAATCATCTTTCTTGCCTCAATTTCTTCATCCGCTTATGAACACGGCTCAGTCCCCAGAACTCCACCAAACCCATGGTGACAGGGGTTCCGGCAGTGGCTGTGCCTACATCTCCCATCAGGAGCACCCATGAAACCCTACAGGCACTGCGGCTCCCCGGTGACCCTGCGGGAGCAGCCCAGGGTCAAACACATGGAGCCTCCCTGGGGGGGGCACCCTCACCAGCCCAGGGTCGAACACATGGAGCCTCCCTGGGGGTCACCCTCACCGGCCCCCATGCCTACCTGGGCGCTGGGCCTGCCTCTGCAGCTGCTGCCTCTGTTCCCGGGCCCTGTCCTCCGGGCAGAGCGGCCTCCCTGCGTCGTCTCTGGGGACGATCTTGCCGTGGAATGGGCACTACGACAAAGCAAAGTGGCTGTCACCGTCCGTGTCTCTGCCATCTCGCCCTGCACCCCGCAGAGGTACTGCCCTCATGGAGCTGTGGGGGAGGGGTCTCTGGTGCCTGAGTCCGTTTGGCCAAAGTGAGCTCCCTTCCCTGCCCAGCGCCCAGCACAGAGCAGGCAGGGTGGGGTGGGGGAAGCGAGGAGCACGGGAGTGTCCTGCCTGGAGGGCCCCTGGCTGGGACGGGGCTGCTGCAGCCAGGACAAGCACACCTAGGATGGCACTGACCCCGCACCCATGGCCTGGAGCCCAGCCCTCCCTCAGGCGACTGGGTCCTGGCCCACTGGGCCCAGGCAGCTGCCCCCTCCAGCCCTGCCAAGCCTGCAGCCCTCCCCCTCGGCCCCCACCGCACCTTCAGCCGGTCCTGGCGCTCGCAGAGCTGGCCGTTGGGCTTTGGGGCACGGCACCGGTGCTGCACGGGCTCGAACTGCCCTGCGAAGGTGATGCGGCGGCTCCACAGCCCCTCAGAGACCTCGGCGCTGGCCACCTCCTCATCCACCTCACTGGGCTTCCAGAAGCGGTGCTGCGACTCGGCTCTGCAACGCGGCCAGGCTGTCAGGGCTGCTGCCAGGCGCTGCCAGAGGCCAGGCCCAGACCAGCAGCCAGAGCACAGGTGCCACCAATTCTGGACCTGGTCACAGGCTTTGTGAGATACAGTGAGGAGGCATGGAGCAGAGAGAGCATGAGGCCAGCAGGTCAGGGGGCGGCTTCCCAGAAAGTCCTGGCAGAGCCCCAGGCCCCGCCCACTCGGGTGTGAGGGCAGCTGTGACAAGGACAGTCGGGACAAGGGTTGAATGAGCCCCAAAGTAGGGAAGCGCCCTGGGCCCTGGCACCTGACCACCTGGGAGGACTGACCACCAGCCTGACCCAGAACATCTCCCCAGCGAGCAACAGAGGTACAGACAAAACCCAAGGTGCTGGGTGCCCGTCTAGATGGGCATGACTGTGTGGCACAGCTGGGCCAGTGCCCAGCCGCATGTCCACCAGGTGGAGGCAAGGAGCAGGGTGGCCACCCGTGCCAACCAGACACGCCACACTCACTTCATGACCTTCCCAGCTGCCAGTGGCTCCTGGCCCCAGTTGCACAGATCCACTCCGAAGGGCAGGACAGGGGCCCGGGCCCGCTCTTCAGCCTGCTTCCCGGCCTCCTCCGGTGCCAGCGGTACTCTGAAGGGACCACCAGAACAGAGCAGGACACTCTGACCCTGCATGCCTAGGCCGGCCACAGCCACCTGCCTCTCCCTCTCCCGTCAGCACGTGGGACCAGTGACCTCTCCACCCAGGTTGGGCCCCAGGGCGGCACTGAGGCCCTGTGGGGAGCCAAGCGCCACTGTCCCCAGGGAGTGGCAGAGGGTGCCGGCCTGGGGCCTGTGGTTCTCACCCTGGCCTGGGTGCCCCGATATCTACCCCTCAAACCCCAGAGCCTCAGGCCCTCCCCTGCCTGCTCCAGCACCCCCTGCCCTGGGCACAGGAGCTGGCAGGCTCAGCCCGGCCCAGGTGCGTGTCTGGGGCTGCCTCCAAGGAGCCAAGCGGCCCTGGGAGACCAGGGAGGCAGGTCGTGCTCTGGGCAGAGGTGAGGGGACCATGAGTCACCTGGGGTTTGGGCCAGGGGCTGGGGTCACGTGGCCCCGGAGCCAGTGAGGCTGGGCGGCCGCAGAGGTGGGGTCACTTGCTTCCTCGTCCCTCCTCGCCTTCTTCCTCGCTGGCAGGCCCTGTGCGGCCGGGTCCACCTCCAGCCCTGAAACACATTCGTCTCCTCCTGGTCACTGTCCCCCCAGACAGACATCGGGGGGTGCTGTGCTCTGAACTCCAAGGGGAGGGAAGGTGGTGACCAAAGGGTTAGGATGCAGCCCACACACTTGTGAGCCACACCCTCCCACAGCCCACAGCTGCAGTCCACCGAGAGCCTGCCCCGCAACCAGCCAGACGAAGCCGCGATGCTGGCAGTGCACCCATACCCCACAGGACATGGCCAGAACCCCCTGCAGGCCAGGGTCCACCCTCCCATCCTGGGAGACAAGGGCAGTGTCTCCTGGTCCCACTGGCCAGCAGCGCCCACATGGGTGCCCAGCCTGCACCCAGGAGCCAGGTCACTGTCTTGTACGGGGGACGTGCGGATGCCAATGAAACTACAGAAGTTAACAGTGGACGGCAAATACGCGAGGTTTGTCTGGCAAGTCCGGCCATTGTTAATATGATGAGAACAGTTTGCATGACATGGATGTGACCTGGCAGCCAAGGAGAGTGGACTGGAGTGTGCATGTGTGAACAATGACGACTTCACTGTGCTAGTCAGTGGGGGTGGTAGATGCTACCAAGTGAGCATGTGCACTGTGTGGCCGTCACATTCAAAGTGGCTGAGCGAGTAGAGCAACGAGTCTGCATCCGACTTTACGTTAAGCTTGAATGTTCCTCTGTGGAAACTACTCGGATGACTCAGAAGGCCGCAGCTCTGGGCCACTGGCGACTGGCAGCTTCATCACGACAATGCGCCCGCTCACGCATCATGTCTTGTGTAGTTTTTTGGCAAAACATCCAATCACCCAGGGGATTCGGCCCCCTACAGTCCAGATCTGGCACCCTGAGACTTCTGGCTTTTCCCAAAAGTACAATCACCTTTGACAGTAAAGAGATGTCAGACCATCAGGAAAGTGAGATTCAGGAAAGGACAACGGGACAGCTGATGGCGACTGGGAGAACTGAGTGAGGTCCCAGGGGCCTACTTTGAAGGGACTGAGGCGTCCCTGTCCTCTGTGCACTGTTTCCTGTATCTGTGTCATCTTCAACAAATGTCTGTTTTTCACATGACGTGACTGGATACTTTTGGGACAGGCCTTGTAAACGTGAATGTTTAACTGGCCAGGATAAACGTCAGAATAAAGTTTTATTCTTTTATTCTATTGGGTGACCGTTTTAAAAACCAGCGGAAGAGGAGTTGATCTAATAACAACAAAGAAGAAAAAACAAAGCAGCGACTCAAAAGCAGTGTGACAATGAACCAGCGGCCGGTCAGGCTGAGACACAGCAGCACCTGCAGGGACGGGGCCGACTGAAAGGCAGGCTCGCCCGGTCAAACCCCCACAGCCTGTCGTCTGCACGGGGCCCTCCGCTGAGCCGCCAACAAGGCTGGAAGGGAAGGAAGAGACGAGGGTCGCTCGCAGACAGGAACCAGAGGAGTCAAGGTCAGAGCTACGAGGTCAGCAAGAGCCACTTTAGGTTCAAGGGACAGATGAGGGCACCCCTGGCCCTTGGGGTGTGGCTTTGGATGGAATGGGTGTGATGCTGACTTCATAGCAACTGGGGGCACCAACCCAGCAGTGCCTTGGGCTTCACGGCTGAGAAGCCCTTGCTGAGCACACGCAGGCTAACAGGCCCACTGAAGACCCCGCCCCCTGCCTTGCCCTGGTTGCATCTTTGGGCCTCAGAGGGTCACAGCACACTGACCAGAGAAGCCTGACGGGAGTGGTGCAGGAGGGCTGCCCCGGGAAGAGCGTCCTGGGGCAGGAGGGCTGCAGGAAGGACGCTGCACCAGGCCTCTGGGAAGGTCGCCTCTGCCCCAGGCCGTGGCTCCGCAGCAGGGCCAGCCTGACAGACCGGTTCCTTATGGCCTGGCAGGCTCACGGACTGGGGTCAGGGACGGTGGACCACAACGGCGCTCGGCCTGCAGCCACACCCACCGGCTCGAGCTGCCTGGGCTCTTGCAAAGGTGAGCAGAGGGCACACGTGGCCCACCCCATCCCAGAAGCCCTCTGAGCCATGCACTCTGTCATGTGAGCATGGGGTTCATCCCATTGCTTGGGGTCTTGTGCTTAAAGTAGGGACATAGGACAGAGCCATCTGGAGGTCACCAGATCTACCTCTGGCCACCTGAGGGCACGGCTGTGAGCCCCAGGTGGTGTCATTGACACAGCACCCCAGGCCCCACCAACAAGAGTGTACACCCACCCGGGACTCTGACTCCAAGTCGGCGGGACAAGTGCTCGGGAGGGAGAGGCTGGTCAGTGAGCCTGAGTGTTTGGATGGACACAGTCAGAGCCAGCGACCAACATGAGGGTTCCTGAGTTACACAGATGAAACGTTTTTCACTGATTCGTTGTTTTACACCACTAAAGATGGGTAAGCGTGGCAGGGCAGGGTAAATACTCGGGGCACTAAACACACGCCACCGTTTTCACGTGGTGACAGAAAATCAGTCTCGCCAATACTGGCAGAGCAGACGCCGTCTCGAGGAGGGCTCGGCTTTAAGAGCAGGAGCCGCTGACCCAGTGGCCACGGCACAGCCGGGTGTCCAGTCAAGTCCAGGGTCTGGGCGCACACTGACGCCCACTGCTGAACCCTAAGAACGCCCAGTTCCCTTTTCTGTTTAAAGTGACCAAGTGGCACTGGTCTGCCTGGAGCCCTGGGCCAACAGGGCGGGACGATCGATCGCAGGAAATGGAGAGGCTGGGGCTGGGCAGTAAGCCTCCGCCTGACACGATTGATTTCACCTCGCGGAGCCGGCCTTGTAATTAAAATGTAAATTCGAGAGAGAGACGGGTCCTGACAGACGCCAGGATTAAGGGGAAGATAAAAGCCCCTCTGAAAACTCAGAGGTGAGAGCACTCTGCTCCCTGGGCGGCTGCAGCCCCACAGTGTGGGACTCACATCCTTGGTAGGAGTGGCCTGGCGTGCTGCGGCCCCCAGAGCTCCCGAGAGGAGGGGGAGAGGAGGGGCCGTGGCCACTCTGTGGCCGCACGGGCAGGGCAGGGGGGAGGCGTGGCCCAGTGTGACTGGAACAGAACCCCCACCTGATCCTCTGCATGGGGCCTGGGAACACCGCTTCAGACCCTGGGCTGCTGGCGCGCCCCACTTGCTTGCAGCTGTTCAGAGGACACTGACGACCAGCACAGGACCCAGACCATGTCACCACCTGCACCTCCAGTAGCAAATGGAGTGTCGTGAGCTGCCCTGAGCAGAGGGCGGACTACTGCCCCAAGAGGCAGGGGGTCTCTGCAGCCCTCATGAGGTGTCGACAGCCAGCTGTCACCCTGGGCCTGCCGCAGGAGGGCGGATGGCCCGGTGACGGCCACAGGCCATGGCTCAACCACAGCCCAGCACCAGGGGCACAGAGGGACCCCTGCCCTCTGCAGGGGCTGGCCAGGGTAGTGGAAGAGGGGCGGGTGGGCATGAGGAGGCCCAGCGCACAAGACCACCAGGTCTGAACGGAGGTCCTGAGGCAGAGCCGCAGGCTGCTGGGCCCGACGTTGCAGACATGGAGATGTGGCCGGGGGCCACGTGGGGGCTGTTCCCTGCAGTCTGGCCCTCTGCCCACGGCACCAGCCGGGGCACAGGCACTCGGTCAGTGCGCCTGGGCATGGTTGAAGCCCTCTGCCTCCAAGGTGCCTCGTGGGTGTGGGGGAAGGCCTCGGGCCTAAGGTCAGGCTCGGATCGGCAGTGGGTGTGGCCCAGCAGTCAGAGGGGAAGCTGCTTGTGCCTGCCCTGGCAGGGGCCCCAGAGGGCAGCAACCACCCAGAGAAGGGTTGGTCACACAGGGTGGGCAGGGACCAGACACATGGAGGGGAGTGAGGTTCGCCTGTTAAGCTGGTGTGACACCCCCAGTGGGTCCCATCTTCACACTCGAGCACCCAATTGTCTGGAGCCCTCCAACACGCTCGCCCCACCATCTGCACCTTCCCCTTCACTGGTGCCTGCTTTGCTGCAGTAGCCGCAGGCCTGGCTCTGGCGCCTCCTCTGGATGTGAGGAGCCCACGCTCCTGCCCCCCGGAGGGCCACTGTCCTAGGTGCCCATGTGGCGTGTAGAGGACTCGTGGGGACCAAACCCTCCAGGGCCAGCAAAGCCCTGGCACTGGTGGTTTTGCATTCCCTCAGTCAGTGCCACTCCGGGCCCTGGAGCCAACAGACACCCAGGGTCTGCGACTCCTTGAATGTTGCCTTGCTTGTGACACCCCCAAGAAACGGCGATGGGGGGAGCACAGAGCTGGAGAATGTGGGGTGCTCCCCCTACCTGAGAGGCAGCAGCCACTGCCACCAACTCCCCCTGTGCCCGCAGCAGGCCTTTCCCCACTGCTGTGGGGACAGCGGCCGAGTCCTGTACTCGCCCCCCAGGGCCGAGATCACCCCAGGCCCCCACCAGGGCTGCGCCACGGCAGGCGGTCAGCGCAGGGCCCTCTGCGGGCTCCTCTGTGGCTGCCTGCTGGCCCCACACGGACTGGTGGCAGGAACCCACTGGGGCAGCCTCAGGCAGGGCCCAGGCACAGCCACAGAATGACAGGTGTCAGTGAAAGCAGTTCCCACATCACCAGCAGCCACAGTGAACCGCAGGGCCACCTGGCCTGAGCACAGCCATCCTCCCCCCACCACTCAGGGCTGCAGGTCCCACACCTGAGGTCACAGCTGAGGGACACTGGCTGAGTGGGACCCTCCCCCCAGTGCCCCTCCCCCCACTCACCGCCCTTGGGCCACAGGTGGTCGGGGACACAGGCCTCATAACCCTCCTTCTCTGGGACCTCCACAAAGTCATCGTCATCCTCGTCATCCTCGTCCCCCAGGGCTGCCACCTGTGGAGACACCCCCAGACCTGTGTGGGGACAGCGGGCAGAGGCCAGAGGTTCCTGGACCCCAGCGGAGCTGGTCCTCTGGGCCGGGGTACTGGCGTTGCCGGCTGAGCACACTGGCCTGCCCCCCAGCCAACCCCCTGAATCCCTAAAACCAGCAGTTCCATGCATCCTCCCTTGGCATCCAGAACCCGACCCTGACGTGTGCCCTCCCCAGCTGTCTGGAGTTTCGACCTGCGTGGAGCTCGCACTGCTTCAAAGCCTCATCGAGCAGAGTTCACGCCAAGAAGTCAGGGCCCCTGACAGCCCCTCCTTCCAGGCCCAGCCTAACCTCAGTAAGTTGGGCCTGGCTTCAGTACGCCACACCCCACTCAGATCTCAGGGGTGCCGATGTGACCACAGCACTTGAGGAATACTCTGTCCCTTGGAGGTGGTCACCTCCCCAGACTGGATCAGTGTGGTAGGGTTGCTGACACTGCCCTGGAAGTGGGGCATCTCTGACCTGCGTGGGGGAGACATGGACCCCACCCTCCGCCCTCTTTTTGGGGCTGCAACCGGCTCAGAGGGAGCAATAGGGCCCCTCAGGTAGGTCCGATGGCCCTTCCAGAGGAGGCCACCTACTGGGTGACCAATGGCCACCCACACATGCCAGTGTGCTAGGGCCACAAACATCAGGGACAGGTGTCCACAGCCAGCCCTTCTCAGAAAACCCTCCATGGCCAGCTCAGCTTCCCCCCACCCCCCAAGGGAGTGACCCACATGGGGACCTGTCCTTGCCAAGAGGGTCACAGCAGGAGGCACCCAGAAGTGCCCCCTGCCAACCAGTGCGGTTTCTTGCTTCCGGCTGTCTTGGGACAGGTGAGTGGCACGCCCACCTCGCTGACACCGCCAACTGCAGCCCACCTGAGGAGAGGCCCAGAGGGGAGACCCTGTCGGATGAACGCCAGCAGCGGGGCCGGAAGGGCATCGGGGAAAACTCAGAGACTCGGCCATCTGACACCGGCCCTGCTTCCAAAACCACTCCCGACAGCAACGCTGACCGCAGCGGGGCAGCCACAGCCGGCCTGGCCCGGCCGCCCATACCCAGGACGGCTCGCTGACTGTGCCGGCTGTGGCAGTGCTGGCAGGACGGGTGCCCATCGCCCCGGAGGCCTGATCAGATGCAAATGCACTTTGGGCGCAGCCCCCGTCTGCAGGCGCCGTGCGGGGACATTAATCACGGGAAACTGTAATTTTTGTTATCGGTCTAACACTGATCAAAAGGGAAGCCTGTCTCCACCGCTGACCTGTGAAACGTCCCAATTATACTCTTTGGAAATGACAGGGGCACTTAACTCCCGAGCCGAGCAAATGACGACAATCAATCACGTTTGAATAACAATGAGCCACGGACCTGAAAATTATTTTTGTACAGAATCTCCCCAGGAATTTATGAAAGGTGGAGAGCAGCCCAAGGTTTTAGGGCATCACGGTTCCCAGCCTGTGCAGTGTGCACCCAGCACTAAACAGAATTTATGTGTTTTAATTTTCTAAAAGGTAGCTGTGGACCAACCGGGTGCTACAATGCAGAACGCGGATGCCAGGTTTTAAATACGGGGTCGTCTTCACGGAATATTATGCGAATTGCTCCCACCATTGAATTTCTTTCACCAGAGACTTTCACTGAATTTCCATTTCCTAAAAAACTCAGCTGCTTAGTTCACTAGCAGGGATCACACTTTCTCTCTCTCTGATTAGAACTGTGCACCCCTGTCACTGACCCTGGAGTCCGGGGCCCATTGTCCTTAAGTCAGCACAGGTGACTGGCGGGCTGCACCCAAGTCCAGGAGGACCTGCGTCCTCTGTAAATGCAGGGCTGGCACTGGGTCTATAGGAACTGCCCTCCTTCGTGTCCCTGCGGCCAGGTCCCCAGGCAGAGCAGGCCAGGCTGTGTCTGCAAGCGGCCCCCGCATGGGCTGGGCCACCCCTCCCCGGGGCACCGCAGGCCAGGCTGCTGAGAACACCACACTCGGCTCACGGGCTCCTGCTGCCCAGGATCAGGGCACAGGGAGCCTGCACGCTGGACTCCAGATGGACTGTGCATCAGGGAAGGGCCACGGCACAGGAGGTCACTGCGGCCCAGACAGGTCTGCAACCCCTGCATGACCTGCT
This sequence comes from Macrotus californicus, assembly GCA_007922815.1. Classification (NCBI taxonomy): domain Eukaryota; kingdom Metazoa; phylum Chordata; class Mammalia; order Chiroptera; family Phyllostomidae; genus Macrotus; species Macrotus californicus. Next base: position 43,159 of record VMDR010003509.1, read on the forward strand.
CATGGGCCTCCCACCAGGCACCTGCTCAGACAAAAGCAGCACCGCCCACCAGGCGGGACTACCCTCACGACCTCGAAAACAGCACAGCTGGGAACACTGAAGTCCGGCCCTGAGCTCCTGGCGGCTGGTCCAGTGGCTCAAGGCAGCACGGTGGCAACCTCCCTGAAAAATCAAAGGTCACAGGTGGGGTCAGAAGCCAGCACTGAGCCAAGGGCAGGAAGGTGCTAGGGACACAGAGCAGGGACGAGGACACCCAAGGTCCCTAGGAAGGAGACCACAGCCCAAAGAGACATGGGATGAAGGCAGGCCAGGCCCCCTTCCAGCAGCACTGGAAGCAGACCCAGCCACCTTGTCTGGGGGCCACAAAGCCACGCCAGGCCCTGTGCACCACCCCCACCACAGATGAAGCTGTGGGAGCCGGCCGGCCCTGCACTGAAGCCTGCCTGACATGCAGCCCTGCAGGCAGCGGGCAGAGCACACAAACTGATTCTCACCCACAGCTAAGAGGATTTAGAAAAATGAGCCTCCGCGATCATAATTAAACATGCAGTAAAACAGCTAAAATATACAACACAACCCGTGTACAGAAGTCAGGCAGCGGGGTCACTAATTATCTGAGAAGGGACGGGAGAGCGGCCTCGCACTGGAGCGGCCGCCCGCCAGCGTGCACCAGGATGCAGCTGAGACCATTAAATAAATTTTGTACGATCTAATTAACTTGGTGTGCAATCTCAATTACTTTTCACCCCAGAAATCACTTTTGTTCAGTTTATGTGTGTTTCCTTTTTTAAAAAAAATGATGTAAGGCCCCGTCAGACAAGTGAGCTCCCACCTGCATTTGTCTCTGGCGCTTGATGGCTGTGCGTTTAACGCCCCATTCTATCTTATAAACTAAAAATTAAACGTGCTCAGCTGTGATGGCCGTCATCCAGCGGCTATTTATATGCTAATGCCCTCCCTGAAGGCCGTGCAAATTGCCCGGCCAGACCACAATCTCAGAGCATCTCTCTGCGCCTTCCCAGGGCAGAGGACCCCGGGCCGGGCCGGGCCAGCTGACCAGGGCCAATCGGGACCCCAAAGCTGACCTGGGCTGCAGTGGAGCGCACGCCCCCTGCTGAAGGAGACGCAGGTGACGGGAATGTTGCGTGCCCGAAGGGCTGTCCCTCTTCTTCCCAGCCTGAGAGCATGGCAGCAGGTGTGAGCTTTGCACACAACTCCCTGTGGGAGCTGCTCTAGCGCCCTCTCTGGTTGCTGGGGGTGGGAGGGGCGTCTGCGGGGTGAGGCTGGGCTCCAGAGCTCTGCTGGGTCCAGGCGGGCAGCAGGCAGACAGGTAAGGGCCCATCCATGACCCAGGAGACAAGGGCGGCACCGAGCCGTGCTGTGGCCCAGACGGACAGCCCTCTCCTCTGGCGACAACACGGGTGGGCGTGCGCAGGCGTCGGGCCTCGAGAAGAGGAAGCCCTGGTAGGAGTCACATGCAGGGGTTGGGCACAGCTGCTGGGGGAGGGGCTTTGGGAACTAGAGGGAGGACACGTGAAGGTGGCTGGGGCGCAGGAACCTTGGGAAGGCAAGGTGACACAGGCACTGGCACTGCAGGGAAGGGGGCGTTGGCAGGTGGGCGGGAGAGGACAGGCTAGGGCGTTCCCTGGGCCTCAGGGACGGTGTGCAGACCCCTCTCTGCTCTGCCCCCCGCCCCCACCCCCCACCCCCGACCAAGGCTCGGCCTTCAGCATGATGGAGGGGCCACGTCACTGGGAAGGTTGTTTACTGGGCCTGCCGAGTCCAAGGTCCCCACGTCACTGATTTAGTTTCCCTGCCTCCCCGGGAGCCTGACGCATGCAACATTTCATTTCCCTGCATTTCCTGCTCTGTCCTTTTCACCTACAGGAAGCCAGGCCCTCGGGGCCCCACACAGAGCGTGTGGCCTTGCTCCATGGCTGCCAGCAGGCTCAGAAAACCTCCCGTGGACTCAGTGGGAGAGGGGGGCTAATGAGACCCGTTGGCTGCCGCACCGACTGGTGCTGGGTGAGGACCAGGGCGGCACCCCCATGGGTATTTTTGCCATTTGAACGTGTAAGCCAACATTTAAAAGGAACTCACTGCTGATAGTTTAAATGGACTGATGCTTAAAATTATTTTTTTCTGACTTACTGGTTAACGAGAAATTACTGCTTTGTTAATCACACAACCCAAAACACCAGTGGTCTTGGCTACGTAATCAAGCAGCGCGTGGAAGTCCTCACAGGATGTTTATCAGAGTGACGGATGCAGGGGCCACGGGTTCCCACCCTGCCGGCGGACAGCCAGGCTGGGGACCAAACCTCCCGATGAAGCTTCCTATCGACCCGGGGCAGCTTGATCCCGACGGTGCCCAGACGAATAGCGGGTGAGTCCCTGCACGAAGCCACGGTTAACCTACTAGAGCAGCTCAGACGTTCTTTAAGTACCGAACGCCTACACTGAAAGGAAAAGTCCACGGAAACCAGCAACAGCACAGACAGCAGCAGGAAATCAGAAGGAAAAGATGACCACCGTCCCACAGGGGCTGCCAGCCACACAGTCTCAGGCAGCTCGGCGCCTGCCCTGTGGGCCTGGGGAGCGTGCGTCCCACTTCCACCTGGGACGTGTGTCACTTACCGAGCCAGCACCCCCCCCCACACACTTCAGCCAGCTCTCTGTGCAGCCAGGGCCCAAGCTAGGTGGGGACAGCCAAGGCCAGGGATGTCGCCCCCAGGTATTTTTACGGGAAAACCAGCCCAGACCAACACGGGCCTAATTTCTAATCACCAGGCCGCTGGCGGCCGCCCTGCGCAGAACGGGAGCAGGTGTGCAGATACCGCAGCGTCTATTCTGGGAACGGCGCTCCCCTGAGCAGGGCGCTGCCACTCAGCCCGTGCGGCCCAATCGCTCCATCTACAGCTCCGGGAACGGTGCTGTCTCCAAGGGCTCCAAGCAGCGCCTCCTCAGTCAGCTCCTGGAGCGTCGGAACCCTCCCCGCTTGCAGAAGGGCAGAGCCGAGCCTTCCCACCCCCTCTTCTCCTCCGTCAGCCCTGTGCCCCGGCCACTGCACTCACAGTGCCTGCCTCAGTTTCCCCGGTCGTCCCCAGGTCAGTCCCCACCCGGCCAGGCCTCCAGCCCTCCTAACAGACGGTGGCATCTCGCCAACCTGCAAGCCCACTCCTGCCACAGGCAGCCCCAGAGACCCCACTGGATGGCCATGCCTGGACCTTGTGCCTTCCACCCCGCACATTGCCCCACAGATGTTTGGGGGCAGAAGCAAGGTGTCTACCAGGAAGAGGTGGCGTGACACATGAGCCTGGAGGGAACCAAGGTGCTGACAGTGGCCTCTGGGAGGAACTAGGGAGCCTACGGCCACACCAGCAGACACGCCCGGCTCACCAGCACCTGTCCTTTGCCCTGCCTGCTGTGAACTTCACTCACTGGACTGGGTTTTTGAAGGAGAAAGACAAGATCGCCCCCTGCTGGTCCCCAGAGGCTGCACACCTGCAAAGTCGAGGAGGGCCCAAAAGCTCAGAAGCTCCCCCCAGGGACTGGGGGCCTCCAGGTCCCAGCCCCTCCATCTCCAGGGACAGCCTGGGCTGGGCCTCACCCTCAACACCAGGCCCTAGTGAGGAAGAAATGGGATGCTCTGGAGCCCCATGGTTCCTTCTGAGAGGCTGAGTTTGGCCCACTGCACGCACCTCCCTCCCGTGCAGCACCACAGGCTCGATGCCCAGCTCCCGGGATCTCCTCAGGGCAGCTTCCAGTTCCGCCTTCAGATCGATGGCAGCCTCTAAGTGCCCATGGTGTGTCCCTGCACGGGTGAAAAGCTGCCAGCAAGGGGGCCCGTCACCTGGCAGGCTGGCACCCCCCAAGCCCCACCGGGCACCCCCCCAGCCCTCCCCACACACCTCACCTTGACCCAGGTGCACACAGCAGGCAGGAACTTGTTCTGGATGAGCTTCAGCGCATCCTGAGCCGACTGGATGATGGCGCAATTGTCCTCGTCCGCCTGTACCCTCAGGCTGTCTGCAAAGCGGTACGCAGGGTCACCAGAGGGACCAGGGGCCCCAGGCAGGTCACCCGCAGTTCCACCTATCTTCACCCCGCCACAGGTCACCTGGGACCCCAAACCTGAAGTCTAAGGAGGAGGCTCGCTGCTTTATGACTTTGGCAAAGACCGTTTCAGTCTGGCCCCAATGTTCCTGCCGCTCCAGGGCAAGACCTTGGTGGCTCATAGGGGACAGACAGGCCAGCCGGTCCCTCAAGCCCCAGGATCCCTGCCCCCTCTGCCCTCAGAGGGAGGCCCCCTACTCCCTGAGCCCTGCCTGCCAGGTAGCCCTGCCTCCAGCCACAGGCCAGCAGTTCCTTGAGGCTCCCAGGGTTCTGGGTACTGGGGGGTGGGGAGTGGGCAGGACTTCCTACAGCTACAAGTTGGCTGCCCTCCCCCTGAAAATGCACCTGAAGGGCCCCAACCCCACCCATACCCAACAGGGATGGCAGACGCCTGTGAAGAGCTGGGTCCAGGGGCTGGGCACATGGAGTTCAGCCTCTAGGCTGGGATGCCAGGGCCACCTGGGGCTCTGAGAGCTACCCCCTGCATCTTTACAGACATGGCAAGAAGCCACGTCACTCCAGGTGAGAGCAGGTGGTGCCCAAGCCTTGGCGGCCACACTCCAACCCTGGGGGACTGGGTAGCAGCCCGCAGCCACCGCAGGAGCTCCCGGGGCACCCAGGGTACCAGGCCAGCCTCACCCTGGCCGCCTCGCCTGCACGTCACAATGAGGGCCGCAGGGCAGGGCCTGGGGACCCACAGCCTCACCCCAGCCTGCGGAGTCCCGGCCCTGACCACGGCCCCCAGGAGTCTGAGGTTCAAGAAGGGTCCCAAGGGGTGTGGTGCACGAGGCCTGGTGTGGCAGCAGCCTCGGCCAGCGCCAGGGCCGTGTCACCTGAGCAGAGCTCCACGTCCAGGGTGTACTTGTGGGAGCCCAGCCCGTGGTGCCGCACAAATTCTTCCTGGTCACTGTCCTGATCTTCCTCCTCTTCCTCCTCCTCTGAGGGCGCCCTGGCGGAGGCCTGGCGTGGCCCCTCCGAGCTGGTGGCTGCCGTGGGGCGAGCACAGGCTGGCAGGGTCTTGCTGCAACACGGCTGCTCCTCGTCCCCAAGGCCAGGGGTGCCCTCCTCGGACACAGCACGGGCCGTGGCGGGTGGGGCTGCCCCCAGGTGAGGCCCCAAGTCAAAGGGCAGCAGCAGCTGGAAGCAGCTGTCCACCTCCACAAGGCAGTCCCGGATTTCTTTGGACATTTCTGCGAAGACCAAGAGGTGGCTTGCTGGGTACTTCCCGGGACAACACCGCTGCCTGAGGCAGAGGGCCCTCTGTCCAAGGGACGCCTCCCCTGGCAGGGCCAGTGTCCTGGCCTTGAAGGTCAGTGGAGGCTTGGTGGCTGCTGGAGGGACAGCCTGGCTGCCGCAGCTGCAGGGCTGGCCTGCCCACATGCTGGTGCCTCCAGGGCTCCCCAGTGCCTCTGTGAGCTCCATGCTGGACAAGCTGTCACAGGCAGGATGCACGGGAGGGAGAGACCAGCGAAAGCCAGCAGGACACGCATCCAGTCCTCCAGCCCCACTGCACCTGCACCACTCCCCCCTGGGGCTCTCCCACCTTGGGCCCAGTGCCCTGCTCTGTGCCTTCTCCAAGGCCTGGCCACCTCCCTGTTCCTCACCCTGGCTGCCAGAAAGCAAACGCTGGAGTTTGGGGGAGGGGCTGCAAAAACAAGAAAGGCCAGGAAATGCAGGGGCGAAGCTCAGACCAGAGTGGCTGCAGGACCCACATCTCCTCTCCCCTGCCTGGCCAGCCTAACCACCGAGGGTGCAGGAAAGGCAAGTTGTATCAACTGACCAGGAGCAGCTCCTGGGGCATGGTAGGGCTCTCTGCCCAGCTGGTTTGTCCCCCTGCCGCCCCCTCACCTCTGGCCAGGCCCCGGCCACTCACCCTGCATCTCCCGCACAGCCTGCTCGGACCTCTCCCGGTAGATCCGGTCCAGGCGCCTCTGCTTCTCCTCCTCTCGCTTCCTCTCAGCTGGAGTCCTAGCGTTCACGTCCTGAAAATCCACCTGAGAAGTCGAGATAAAGATGAGACTCAACCAAATAGGATACACAAAAAATAAAAGTCAGATGGGCCAAAGAAGCTTTGACCTGTGTGGCTTAGTGGGTTGGGTGTCATCCTGCAAAGGGTCACTGGTTTGATTCCCGGTCAGGGCCCCTGCCTGGGTTTCAGGTTTGGTCCCTGGCTGGCAACAAGCAAGAGGCAGCTGATGGGTGTTTCCCTCTCACGTCGATGTTTTTCTCTCTTTCTCTCTCTCCCCGTCCCTTCCCCTCTCTCTAAAAATTAGTAAATTTAAAAGTTCGTTTTAAAAATCAATTTTAAGAAATGGCCTGGCTGGTGTGGCTCAGTGGACTGAGCCTGGCCTGCCAACTGAAAAGTCACCAGCTCGATTCCCAGCCAGGGCACATGCCTGTGGGCCAGGTCTTGAGTTGGGGGCATGAGAGGCAACCGATCGATGTTTCCCTCTCACATTGATGTTTCTCTTCCTCTCTTCCTCCCTCCCTTCCCCCTTTCTAAAATTAAATAAATAAAATCTCAACAAACAAAAAGAAAAAAACGGGCCAAAGAGGAGATACAGAGGCACCGGCACAGAGCCAGACCTTGGAGGGCATCTTTAGTTCAGCGCTGAAAGCAAAAAGGGGCCACTGGCCTGTGCATTCGGTCCTTGGGGAGAGCACAGCCAGCAGCACCTCCCGCCAAGGGGTGATGGGGAGTCCCCAGCCCCAAGTTGCTGCAGAGGGAGGGGTGCTGGCTCTGATCAGCACGTAGGGCAGGGGTTGGCCGCACCCAGGGGCCTGAGAACATGGCCTGAGTGTGGGCCCTGAAAGTGCGGTGGGGGTGGCAGCGTCCCCAGGCTGGGTGCAGGGACAGGTCGGGGATGGGGCCCAGGTGACCACAAAGTCTGAGGGTGGTCCCCAGAGAGCCGGAGCTCATCGCCAAGAAGGGCGGTGTCTGAGAAGCTGAATCCACCGCCCTTTGCTTCACTAGCACACCCAGGAGCCAAGTCCACAGGTTCAGCTCCGCCCACCACCGGGGAGCTTCCAGCTTCCTCCCAAAGCTGCCTCTCTTCTCAGGAGCCTGACCCCACCTGCTGGTGACTCTCAGGCCTGCTCAGTGCACAGCCCTGGCCCAGCAGCCCAGCATCCAGGCATGCCTGTACACAGAGATGGCCCTGCCGAGGCCCACCCACCTGCTGGCTGTGTTTCAAGAAGTGGCAGCCCAAGGCGAGCTTCTTATAGGCCGCACCAAACTTCTCATTCCACCCCCGGATGGCCAGGGTGACAGCCTGCTTCAGCCTCTGGGCTGCCTCCCGAGGGGGCGGCAGGGGCTTCCTGTGGTCAGTGCCCAACGTGAGCTCCAGGAACTCCTGGAAGTTGGACACGACCAGCACCCTGAAGAGGTGAGACCGGCCGAAGAGCTCGCCCACGACCTGGAAGGCGGACAGGCGGACCTCGGCGTGCTCCTGGCTCAGCTGGGCCATCAGCAGGTGGTAGGTGCGGCTCAGCTGTTCCTCTGACGACCTGCGGAGGCCAGTGGTATTTACAAAGCGCCTGACACTTGGGGACACGGCAGTTAAACACTGTGTGGGGGCAATATTCACAAGGGGCAGGGAAGCACACCCTCTGCCAGTTCCCACTGGCCCCTTCGCAGGGCCACACCTGGTCCCTGCCTGCTTCTGTGAAGCCCACAAGCCAAGAACGTGTGTTACGAGCCCTGGCCAGGTGGGCTGGTGGGTTGGAGCATTGTCCTGTGCACCCAAAGTTCCCGGATTCGATCCCTGGTTGGGGCACCTATGAGAGGCCACCGGTGTCTCTCTCTCTTCCTAAAATCAATAAACATATTCTTAGGTATTTTAAAAAATGGCTTTTATGTTTTAAAATGGTGGAAATAAATAAAAGAATCATACTTCACGGCACGTGAAGACTAGATGAGGCTTCAGGGTCGGTGCCCAAGACCTCCCTGGGGCAGCCCTGCCATGCGCTCACATCCCCGGGGCTTCCTTGGCTCGGACTGAGTGCCGCCCCTGCCCAGTGAGCCACCAGTGTTGGGGGGTTTCTGGGCCTACAGTGAAACGGGGTCTGAGCCGAAAGTTTTCAGTTGAAACATAAGTCCTTCATCACTTCACCGGCAATGCCCTAAGGTCTCCTGTTTTGTAAACACAGGCTAAGTATGACCAGCAAAACTCGACTTATGTTCCTGGGGTCTGAGCAGCTCTCAGCAGATCCCCACTCACCTGTCTGCAGCAGGAGAGAAGAGCAGGGTGGACACACATGGCCTGCTGCACTGAGGGGCCACCCACCCACCCACCTGTGACATGTCACCTTCCACCATCAAACATTCCGAAGGAAAAGAGACGTGGGCTCAGCTCTGAGTCACATGTGTATGCTGAAGGGACGGACGTACTCCATCACCCACACAGGGAGCAAACAGAGACACAACCAACCACAGTCCTAACGTGCTCCCCCAACACACACCCTCCACCCTGGGGCCACAGCCCCAGAACATCCCAGTGCCAGAGGTAACATGCTGGATGTGTTCCTTTGGGGGTTCTTGCCCAGCAGAGGCCAGCAGGCAGGGCTGAGGTATGTGCAGGGGAAACCTCACAATCTCCCGGGTGGCACAGACTTGCTGGGCCAGCAAGTCACCGAGGAACACTGAGCCCTGACACATACTTGCAAATTTTCTTCAGCTCCTTCATTTTCTCAGGGTTCAGCTGGGGCTCTCCGGAAGTTGTGAGATCCTCTACCAACTCTGAAAGTCTTTGGTCCATATCTAAAAGCATACAAGGCGGAGCTGTTCAGGGATCACCTAGTACTTCCTAGTTCTGTTGTCAAGTTTCCCGAGCCGGAGGTCGGGGGCCTAGGATGGGGTCCTCCGCCCCGGCCCATGTGAGGTGGCCTCCTGGATGCTGAGATCTAACCATTCAAGGTGACGTCCGGGCAAAGCCGACACGGCGCTCCGGGTGGTCACTGAGAAAAGTGCATCACGGAACGTTAGCTGCGCGCTCTCTGATCACCGAGTGGGAGCGGCGGTGGTGGCAGCTGCGTTTCCAGACGTGCGCGTTAGAGGAGAACATGGCGTCTTTGTTTACGTCACCTTTTCCCTTGCCAGCATCACTAAGTCCAAACGCACGAGGCTCAGCCTCTGCGGAGGGAGCTGCCTGTCGCGGACTTCCTAAAGGGACCGGACTTGCGCTTGGGAGCCCCCTGGAGGCCAGGTGCCGGGCGGGCAGGGCGCGGCGGGCCGCTGGAGCCGAGAAGGGCGGGCTGCGGACTCGGCTTCAATAGGTGGAAGGAGGGGCCGGCCGAGCAGGTGCGCGCGGGGAAGAGGAGGGGGCGTCCAGGGCACTGGCCTGCCGCAACGCCCCTGCGGCCCCCAAGGCAGAACTCGCACCCCCAACCCGACACTGCGACCACCCAGGACCTACCGCGCCAACAGATCGCCCGCCTCGCCCCACCCCTTCCGGCGAACGCCCCGCCTCCTACCTCGTGCCTCAGACCGCCCGAAGAAGCCGCTCCCACATTATCCCCGCCCCTTCCGGCAGAGGGCCCGCCTCCTATTAGTTCCCCCTAGCTCTCAGCCAATGGTTCGCCCGGACGCTGGGGGCAGGGGCGGAGCAGAGGTCTGCGCGGTAACGCAAGCGCGCTCCCGGCGAGGGCGGGACGGAGCGTCTGGGGAGGAAGACTAGTGAGAATAAGGAAGCCGGAGGGCGCAACAAGTCCTTAAAGGAGCCGCGTGCTCCTGCGCGTGCGCCGATTGTGGCCGCAGAGGTGCAGCCGGGTGTGCACGCTACTGCCACCAGGAGACTCGCGGTCCCTGGGCCCTGTTCCTGCGACTGTCCGGCCGGGTCGGTTGGGAGTGGGTGCGTGTTTCTGCTGGCGGGCGCCGGGGTCGGCGCTACCCTGGGGTGGGGACGGGCCCCGTGGGACCCGACGTGGGGGTGGAAAGGGGCGGACAGGCTGAAGGAGTGCAGCCCGCAGGGAGGGGCGGGATGGCCCTGTCCCTGACCGTCCCCTAAGGATGTGAGCCCGCGTAGCCATTACAGGCACCGCTACCAGGCTACGCATCCTCGGGCAAACGTCCCCTCGGGGAGCCACCTCTTTGCAGGTGGGCCGCCTTTCCCGGTCCTCGGCCTCGACCCTCCCTGGGCTCATCTTTCCCTAGGACGCTCCTCCCCCATGCGCATGTCTGGGTGTGCCCACCCCCAGCCTCCCATCCCTGTCTTGAGAGGCTGAGTGGGTGTGTGTGTGTACACCCATCTCTGAGCTTGTGTTGCTCTCAGTGCAGCCTGGGAACCGGGGCGCCCAGATAATACAGCCCGGGGCCCGGACCTGTGGTCCAGCTGCATTGGGCCTGCGCACCCAGGTGTTCCCCAGGCAGCCAGACCTGGCCATCACCTACCTGCTCCTAGGGCTGCAGGCCAGCCTCCCAGACAAGGACCCTGGGTTCACCCCCACACTGGGCACAGCTAGGCCCCTGCACCCATCCCCATGGGGCCCAAGCGGTCCTCGGGACAAGGTGGGCTCCTCACCTCCACCTGGAGTCCCCCTTCTGCCCTCCCCTGGTGCTCTATCCTGGGCCACCTTGTCACCTGCCTCAGCTGCACCCCTCCACGTTTTTGCCCCTGCCTTTCCACAGGAAGCCCTGCCTGCGCCATCTTGGGTTTCTTCGCGTCTTCCGCCTGGTACTCAAGCAACAGACTGGAAGTTTCCTGGGACCTGGGGCAGCAGCAGAATGGGACGAAAGAACCGAGGACGGAGGCCACACGGAGACGTGGACATTTGCGTCCACAGCAGCACTGTTCTGAGTGGCCAAATGTCCATCAACAGGTGAACAACACAATGTGTCTCTTTTGGCCTAAAAACGTCACTGTAAATGAACGAAGCCAGACAAAATGCCAGATATCGTGGCTGCAGTTGTGTGATGTCCAGAAAGACACGTCTGCAGACACAGACGTGGACAAGGGTGTATAAGGGCAGGAGGGTGGGGTGAGCGCCTGCTACTGGGCATGAAGCCCTTTGTGGGCTCATCTGCAGCGAGAGGTAGTGGCCTCACTGCTTGGTGATGGTACTGAAACACGGAGTGTATGTTTGGAAAAGGTAGCTTTTATGGTGTGTGAGTTACACCTCGATAGGGCTGTCATTAAACAGGAGAAGCGGGTCAGCGCCTGCCACGCCGTGCCAACCTCCCTGGCACCCGTCCCAGGCCTGCAGTAGCTCCAGCAGCAGCTTTGTTTTCCTGTCCTGATGAAACCCTTCTGTCTATCTTCACTCGCCAACCTGTTGCCTCTGGCTCCCCTTTTGCGTCTGAATCCTTTGAAAGAGCTGCGCGGTCGCCTGTTCCGCGTGGTCTCGCTCTACGGCACTGGCTCCACCCTGTTGCTGTGCATCTCTTGTGCGCATGCGCAAGCAACCTCCCTTGCGCCCAGTCTCAGCAGCCGACGGACGCCCCTCCTTCCTCTTGGCCTCTCTCCCACTCCACATCCATTCCACTCTGAAACCTGACAGCCCCACTCCCAATTCGTTCACAGTGGGAGCACCTTCCACCACCTCGCGGCCACCACCAGGTCCCAACCCCCCTCCCCTCAGTGGGCCCCATTTCGGCCCATGTACTCCCAGTCCATTCTCCAGCCTCCAGAGTGGCCTCCAACACCTAAGGTCAGGTCCCATGACCCCTTTGCCCCTGCACTGGCTCCCACCACAGAACACGAAACCTTTCACACTGCGCACAGGGCCTTCCTGGCCCCCAAAAGCGGTTCTTTGAAATGACCTATAACATGATGAGCCCCTGGCTGGACTGATCAGAAGAATCACAGAGGCCCAGGGCCAGGGGACATCAGGGTGTGCCACAGACTCATCTGCAGAGCCCTGCTCATCCCGACACAGGCCGCAAGCAATGGGCCACCAGAGCTACCTCAGAGCACAGGGCTGATGGTCCAGGTCACCAACGCAGAGACTTCTGCAGGTGCAGGGAAGTACATTGGATCATTTTCAGCATCCGTCCTCAGTAACTTAGGGAGCAAGAAGCCAATGTCCTCACCCTGATGAAGCATAGGTCCGAAAACCTGTCAGAACGTGGTCCACTGGACACGAGACCAGGCGACTTCAATGGTCACCCTCCACACAACAGGTGTGTGGGTGGCAGGTGATAAGCATGAGAAAGGGTTAGACAGGAGCAGGGACCCTACAGGGTACGTCTGTACGTCCAGAATGCTTTAAATTTTACCAAGGTGCCACTAGATGTGACAAGTGGGTTTAGTGAAGCCACAGGACACATGGTCAACATACAGAATCAGTTACATGGGACACAGTCAATATACAAGTCAGTTACACAGGACATGGTCAACATACAAAATCAGGTACACATGGGAACATGTCAGCATGCTTAGGGGTAACACTGTGTGCCCCGAAAGGTGTGGGTAGTGGCATGGAGAGTCCAGTGTGCATGGATTGGAGCACTCAGAGCCGTCAATATTTATTTTTTAGGGGAAGGGAGGGAGAAATACAGGGAGAGAAACATCACGCAGATACCTCGTACATACCCCAACTGCAAGCTGAACCCCACAACCCCAGCACGTGCCCTGACCAGGAGCCAACTGCCTACTTTTCACTTTGGAGGGTGACACCCAGCTGACCAAGTCATGCCAGTCAGGGCTGGTCAGGCTCTTAAGACCCTGTTACAGATTCGGTTGTGACCCCAGCCCCCCGCATGACTGTACTTGGAGGTAGTCGCGGTTCAATGAGGTCACAAGGGCAGAGCCCTGCTCCCACAGGACTGGTGTCCTTATGTCAAGAGGAGGTGCTGGCATTCTCCCTTCACCCCAGGAAAAGGGGCCTTACCAGGAACCAGGCACTGGCATATTGATCGTGGACTTCTGGCCTCCAGAGCCGAGAAAGGCCTTTCCGTTGTGATGGCTGCCTGCACAGAACTGACTGTCCCACCCGGATGGATGTGTAGGTTCAGGGTGATCCCAGCACTTGTTTAAAAAGAGACTTTTATAAGCTGATTCTAACATTTATGTGGAAATGCAAGGGAACTAGGAAAGCCAAAACAACTTTGAAGTAGAAAATGTCACAAAAAGGACTCACTCCCCATTCAAGACTGACCTCAGAGCTGCAATAGCTGGAGTCCTGGGGAGATGGCATGGGGGGATGTGGTGCCGCTCGGTGTTCACCGCTGGCACAGAGCACTGAGGGACAGACCCAGGAGGTACAGCCAGGGTCTCATTAATGAGAACTCCCTTCGCTACACACACACACACACATACACACACACACACCCCCCCCCCCCAAACCTCCCAGGAGACGGAAGAGGGTATCATGGCATCCTTCAGTGGGAACATACTTAGAGCGCAGAAACGCATTAAAAAATTAACAGTAAGCTTTACTAAAATGAAAATCTCTGTGCATTGAATGAACAGCCCACACTAAGTGTGGAAACATCCGACGACAGGCCTGTGCCCAGAATACCTGGGTTCCGACAGACCAAGGAAAGGTCGAGGATCTGCTGAAAAGCGGGCAGGCAGATCAGTGGCGCAATCAGCTCACCAGGAGGAGCTGGGTGTCCAGCGGTTGGGAGCCGGCAGCCTCTGCCCCCAAGCCCCGGCCACGCACCTGCACGAGCACAGCAGCCCCGTGGGCAGGCAGAGTGCAGCATGGGGGCCTCCCGTGCAGTTGCCGCTCTGGAGAAACGCAGGACCCGTGCGAGTGAACGCACAGCAACGCCGCGGCTTGGTCATCCCTGTGCCAGGGAGGGCACTCCGGACAGGAGCTAAGAGATGTTGGGGCACCATCCACAGAGATGGCAGGTGGAACTGGGACACAGATCAGACATCTGTCACAGAGACTGGATGGGCAACGTGTCAGTTGGCTGTGGGACAGTCACTCCTCAGCGAGGCGCGTCAGTGCCCAGCAGGGCAGAGCTTTTCGACAGTGACCGGTCATCACCGGCCGGTCAGGGGGAGTCACAGTGACACTTTAGGGGTCTGGGGAAGGCTTTCGCTGGGCTTGGGGGCTACACGTCCACATGTATCAGAACTCCCCGGACTGTTTAAGGACAATGTGTGCATCTTTCCCAGTTCAGTTAGAGCCCCACGTAAGCAGGCGGCCAGCAGGCTGGGTGAACTGAGAGGTGGGTGCCCAGCTGGTGAGGATGAGCTGCAGGTGGCCTCCCACACCTGGGTGGGGGAGCCCAGCTCCTCGCCCTGGCCAGCTGTGTCCAGTGTCCCTGCAGATCAATGTGTAAGCCACGGCCACCACTTGCTGAGGGGACAGCCACTGCTCTCATCTGGTGGGCACTACCCGGCAGTGGAGAGGACAAGTCCAGGCTATCAGGAGCTACACTGCCACTTGGTGTCCACAGGTCTGAGAACTGGGTGAGCTGTGGTGACAATGGCCCATCCCTGTGAGGACGCCGAAGGGGAAGGCCCTGGTCCCCTTGGGCTGGACAGGTCTGGGGGCTGCAGGCCTGTGCACCTGTCGTTTACCTCGGTATGAAGGTAAGAAGCAGAGGACAGTCCAGAAGGGAGCTCCATGTGGCTGTCAGGCTGCCCTCAGCGGCTCGCCACCCCAGCCCGACCAGCAGCCCCGTGGGCATGCACAGCACACAGACCAGGCTGTGGCACAGGCTGGCCGCTGGGGCTTACATGTGCGAGTCCATTCTCACATAGCAACGTCCAGGGGGTGCTGCACACTGTGCTCCCCAGAGCAGAGGAAGCTGTGGCCTTTGGGATGCGGTCCCAGGCAAGAGGGCCCACAATTTTAGGGCAGAGAGGATGGCCAGCACCCGTGGGTGGGGCTGGAAAGCAGCCAAGGAGCAGGAGGTGCGGCCAGCAGAGACGGCTGGGGTGCTGGGGAGGGCTGTGGAGACCACCTGCGGCTTCAGCAGGGTTGTGTGCAACAGCAGCGGGGACCCACACTGTGCCTGCCAGGGCCGGGCACGGGCACAGGGCTGGCTTCCTCGAAGTCCCAGGGTCCTGCAGCAGCCAGGTGTATGGTCTCCAGCTGTGTCTGAGCCCACCCTTGGGCCACAGTAACAGAAGGTACACAAAAGGAATTTGTCAAAGCAAGCTGGGCAGCTCCTGGCAGTTGATACAGAAGGCAGGGGCCCTTCACCAGGGGAGTCCTACCTGAGCCTTCATGCAGCCTTGCCCTGCAGTCCCCCAGGTGTCCCGTGTGTGCTGACTGGGGCGGGCCCGGCTCAGAAACTTCTCAGTAGGAGAGTGGCCTTGCCTAGGAGGCCTTGCCTGCTGTGGGGAGGGGGCAGGGCAGGGCCATGGTCCGCTCCTGATTTCAGCAGACACTTCTGAGCATGGGAAGGGCCCTGCTGGTGTCCCAGCACCTGGACAGGTAGTACTGCTCAGCAGGGGACACACGGTCCAGACACTCCCGAGGACCCAGCAGCCACCGAAGGGGCCTCGCCCTCTGCACTACAGACTGATGGGTGAGACAGCAGACACCAAAGCTCAGAACTCACAGCAGCTTCCGCCTCACACGAAAAGGAGAAATAGAAAACCCTTTTATTAACATGTTTTACATGTACAGTTTATTAGCTAAGCAACATCCACATGCAAAACTGAGCACTAAGTACAAACCTCTACGGACGGCGGTGTCGGCTACAGCAGCTCCCTTGATCCCGAGTCCTCATGGTCACTCAGCTGCGCTGCTCGTTTCTGTCACCAGCAGCATTTAGAGCTGAGTGACAGGACCCCAAAGGCCCGGCAGACTTGGTCCAGCAGGTCCCCAGGGCACACAGGCCTTGCGGTGTGGGGGGAGGTGGAGCCTGGGCGGGTGGCGGCAGCTGACCTGGCACGCCGCCACCACTCCCGGCCCCCAGGCAGGACACCCTGTCCCCGGGACCGCCACCGGTCACAGGGAGGAGCTGTGTCTGAAGCGTCCCCGAGTCTCCCTCAGTGCCAAGCCCTTCCTGAAGCATCGGCTAGTCGGCTCACATCACAAACCCTGCGATCAAAACGTGGTCTCCAAGCACAAGCCTGTTCGCGCTCCCACCCTCTCCTCCCCGGTGTCTGGCTGCTCATGGGTCTTTGGTGGCAGGAAACAGAAACACCGCCGCGGGCGCGGGCGTGGGCCTACATGATGTACACCTTCTCGGCCTGTGAGAAGTGGAAGACCTCTTTGGTTCTCGGGCACACGACCTTATCGTCTTGACGGATAGAGAGCAGGGACTGGAAAACAAGACCAGGAGGCGCTCAGGCCACCAGGAAACAAACCGCCCTGCTCTGCCCAAGTCACTCCCTGAAGGCACAGAGCCCCCGCCCCCGCCCCCCTGCCCCCGGGGCTCACGTTGTAGCCGTAGACGTAGCCGTTGGGCAGCATCATGGGCGGGTTGTTCTCGTTCATCACGTCGCCCGAGATCTTGCAGACCAGGCGGGAGTTGGCGCAGTGGGCCATGGGCAGGGGCTGCGCCAGCTTGTTCAGGGAGCGGCTGCACACGGGGCAGTCGGGGCTCCTGGAGCTGCCGTCTTCCTTGTAGCACTGTCTGTGCCTCGGGTTAAGGAGGGTCACGGGCTCCAGGGCGAGGCCAGGGGACAGAGACCACTCCCTGCCACACAGGCACCAAGCAGAAAACAAGCAGAGCTTCTCTTCCAAGGCAAAGGAATCAGTGTCTGGCAGGAAACGGCCCGAGGCCTGAGTGAAACCAGCAGCCAGAGCCCCCCAGCCAGGCCCCTCCCGGCAGGAAAGAGCAGAGGACATGCACACCCACCCACCGCAGGACAGCCAAGAGCCCTGCACGCGGGGACCTCCTCAGGCACGCCAGGAAGGCTGCGAGCTACCAACCGGCTCTTCCTCTCCAGAATGCTCAACACAAGCTCGGGGACAGTGCCCTGTCCCATCCCAGGCGAGGCCTGCCCAGCGTCAATGACAAGTAAGTAGCACAAAGCCCTGACGGGGTCCTGGAGGGGACCCCACAGGACACCCGAGGGACCCAGAGACGCAGGATCAGAGCGTCAACTCTTGGCCACAGGGTAGCTGCTGCTCTGCAGGGTTCTCAGGAAAGCCACGCGGAACGGTCCACATTCCAGCTGCTTTCTGGGGGCACGTGGCACGCTGCAGCGTGAGCCGAGAAGGATACGGAGTCTTTATGGCCGAGAGGCCGGCCTGCAGAGTGAGGGTGAACACGGAGTTGTTCCCCAGCTGGTGCAGCCGGTAGTTGTCATACCGGAACTGCTGGATCAGCATCCGCCACCGGGCCGGATCCAGCAGGTCCTGGAAGGGAAGGCAGAGGCTGGGATGGCACATGGGCCCGTTTCTTCTGAGCCGAGGCTCTCCCGGACATAGCTGTGGGCTACGCCTGTCACCCAGCCGGCCTGGATTCTGGGTGCGTGGGTGGGCATGGCTGTTTGCTGGAGACCGCAGGCAGGCAGAGGGTTCAGCTCCAGAAAAGGCACAGACTGGCTCCCAGGCCCTGCTGCCCTCGACAGGGTGGAGGCGACACCTGCGTGA